>JAQGAY010002563.1:0-10176 GCA_034698085.1 Polydesmus angustus
AAAACGTTTTATCCAGGAAAAACGTTTTATCCAGGAAAAACGTTTTATCCAGGAAAAACGTTTTATCCAGGAAAAACGTTTTATCCAGGAAAAACTTTTTATCTAGGAAAAACGTGTTATTAAGGAAAAATTTTTTATTCAGGACATTATTAGCGAACATTAGCCGACGTCTGCCATAGGGTCAATGGAAATTACGTTGAGCACGTTAACACGTGCCGACTCAGTTAGGGAGGTCATATTCCAGAAATTGTTTTTTAAAATTAAATTTGATATGTCGATGAATGTAAATATAAATAAATAACGCATTTACGTTAAAATTTAACTGATTTATTCATTTTTGAAAATTGGCTAAGTTCCGCAAACACCCTATACATGTACAGGTATTTAAGTCCAATCTGTTTCGTCTAATGCTGAACTATAAAATTTTTTTTTAAAAAAACCCATTCATTTTTTAAACAAAAAGAAGTTTTTTTCTTCTGTTACTTGATTCTACTTTTAATATCCTACAACTTTTTCAACTGATGAATCTTTTTTAACGTACCGGTACATGTATTTAAAAATTTTTAAGATCATTTGAAAGACAAAATTATTGTACTTTATTAGAAAATAATTTTTTTTAATAAAAAAAAAAAAAAAACATTGATAAAGGTACTATTTATTTCTTAAAAATAATTAAGATATTTAACACTAGTTTAAAGCTTAACCGTAATTTATAATCTATCACTCATTTTTCCATAAGTCTTTTGGGAGTGGTATACCTAACTTTTATCATTTCATCTTATCGAATGCTTTCACAATGCTAATTTTTATTCCCCTTACTAATTTACAAATATCGCGTTAATAAAAAGTTTATTTACTAAAATCAAGTTTCTGAGTTTGCGCATGCTAATTAAGCAAAAACAACACCGGTAATTTAAAAAAATGATTACCGGTATTTTTTTTTTTTTTTTTTTTTAAGTTTCCGTTGCTGTTAATTTTCTCGCTGTAATTTGTCTGCGTCTACCCGGTAGTGCTACAATTTTCGTAATTAAAATGTTGCCCAAGTTTCGAATTAAAATAATTAATTAAAAAAATTTACATTTCTTTCAACAACGCATAATTTTAACCAACGATATGCTGTTAGTTTCCCAGACAAATTTTCGCATCTAATTTAACTTAATATTTTCATTTATTTACTTAATTTCCTTATTACATGTAATTTGATTCAACCACTTTCAAATATTATGCAACTAACACCGACGTCTTCGCAGACATCATCTTTGACATTATGTACTGTACCATAGAAGCCATTATCATTCTAAAAATGCATTTTAAAAATAGAACGAAGAAGGGAATTCACTCTAAAAGTTAAGTGTTTTATGAGTGTAAAGGAGTGAAAGCACCTGTTTTTAGTGTTTTCGTTGATAAATTATGCAAAGTGAGGCAGACAACGATGTTCTGCCAATCAATGCGCACACCGATACTACTCGCGCGAGTTATACAGGTTGAACCTACACGTACAGTGTGTCTCCTAGGTGGCAGATTAAGCTCTCCATAGACAAGAGTATAGTTGCGATAAAAATACGTCACTAACCCTTTCCGTTGCGGATTTATGATCTCTAACGCGTCTTCTATTATGTTCATGCGTGGTTTTTTTAATGGCAATCTGTGTAGATCAATGTCGACGTTCATTACTATAGCTTTCTTTGTTATTAAGTCTTCTCCCAATAAATAACGAGGCGTTGTACGCGGAAAGCCACTTGCCGGCGATGTCAAACTATTGGCTACTTCTTAGAACTTTCTATCAAGAAGATAAGCCAAAAAAAAAAAATAATAGTAAATTTTCAATCCGGGATTTAATGTTTGCAACTTGCTGCCCAAACTCTACAAAACCAATCAAAAGTTAAGCCAATCGGAGATAATGTACTGCACAAAATAATACTCATGTATATTACATATTATACGGTACCCGGAATTTTAATTATTTTATTACAGGTAATTATTAAAGATGAAAAAAAGCAATTAAATTAAAAATCAGAAACCGATAAAGCAGAATAAACAAGCAATTAAATACAGTGAAATCTGCTTATAATGCGATTCAAGAGACCGAAAAAAATTCGCACTATAAGCGGTTTCGCACTATATCCGGGAAATGCTAAAAATGAAACATTTTCTCAAAAATATTTTTTTTGTCTAATTTTTTTGGCTTTTCTTTACATGCATGGTTATTTTAACACGTGCTCCAATGGCGTTGTCCAAAGGGACCGGGCAAAAATCGCACTAGAAGTGAGTTTCACTGTAACATCAAAAAATAATATAACATGCAAAAAATAATATTAAGTCCTTCGATTGTAGAAAATTAATTTACGCATTGCTCAATCATTTTTAATGCAAACTTTTTAT
This sequence comes from Polydesmus angustus, assembly GCA_034698085.1. Lineage (NCBI taxonomy): Eukaryota > Metazoa > Arthropoda > Diplopoda > Polydesmida > Polydesmidae > Polydesmus > Polydesmus angustus. The sequence goes on from JAQGAY010002563.1 coordinate 2,383, forward strand.
ACATAAACAAAATTGTTTAAAAAATTGTATCAGAGGTTGGGAGGCGCCATTCCGAAGATTTGCATCACACTGAAAAAATATACGGCACGGCCCTGCATGTAAGACTTTAAAAAAGTAAACAAACGGGAAAATATACGAGAAAGCTTACTGTAACTGTATTCTTATACCAAGATACTGTAGAACTTAGTGTTAACGTCATCAAAAGGACAGAGTAATTTATTACGTTAAATCCGAGTAACTCAGAAACCGTACAATACTTTGAGAGCGATTGATGGATTCGTAAAACCACGGATTTCTTCAGCATTACGGTTTTAGTATGTCTTTTTTTTTTTTTTTAATAATTTGCGTCCCTAAGGACAAATGTTATTACAATGCGGTATACATAGTACGAGTATAAATTAACCAATAATAGGCATCTATTAATACTCGTAGTAACCATTTTTTTTAGTAGTTACCGTACTTTTCTACACTTTTACACATATTTTAAAAGATTTTTTTTGCGCTATTTTATAGAACCCCAAAAAAATATTATGCTATTACATTTGAATCAATATCGCAAAAATTTTGGAAAAAATAGAATAAAAGTGAAAGTGCTCTAACTTTTATGACGCTATACAGTAGTCGATGTTATCATATTTCGCTTGATAAATAAATAAAATTATTATCAAAAATAACTGCATTACAAGTAAGTACGTATTCATTATCATAAAAATATGCAAGTCGAATCAATCAAATCCTCCTCGTATATTTCACACTCCGTAAAATTGTATAATATTTTACCGTACGTAGGCAACATTTATTTGCCTTGCTAAGCAATTTAGTTACGCGTGTTTCAATTAAATTTTTTATTAATCATAAACATTTTCCTGCGGGGTAAACAAATTATAATTTTATTTTGAGAAATGTTTCCTAGTTGAATAAAGTAATCATATCTAACTGCGTGCAACGGTGTTCATAATCTAATCCCGTAGGAATGTTGATGCCTGCAGCTTTTTAATGCTTTTTAACAGCTAAATTTCCGGGATTTTTTTTTTTCTTCTTTTTTTTTTTTTTTTGCTTGCCAAGCGGTATCATTTTATTACGTCATTAACGGTAACAAATGTTAAAAACGTAAAAATTAATTGCGAAACAAATTACATTACTACATGGTTGTAAATTGTAACCAATTTTCCAAAACGAAAAAATATTTAACCGTTTTATCTTATTTTACGCGTAACCGTAACCGCACTGTATTAGCGGATCACGGTTGACTTCTATACAGGTAAAGTCGTTGTTATTTCGAAAAAAAAAAATCAGCTTATTTGTATGCTTGTCGACATCTTTGCTCCCAAATCTTATTGCTTACCCAAAAGTATAGCCTACCGTATTGTCATTCCACGCAGGTTTCGCGCTTCTATGACAACAGGCTTATAATACGCGTTGTTGCGCAGCCGCTATTTTGTTATTTGTGAAAAGACATGCCCGATCGAAAAATAATAACTAACATTTTGTTAGTATTAAACCAAGTGCCCATTAGTTGGTCTAACTGTAATTCCAAAAGATGAGCGAAATTGCAGATAAAACTTCCGCTATTTTTTTTTTTTTTTTTTTTGCTTTCTTCTCACAACAACGCGATCAAAACATGAGATACGTAAAAAAAAATAGAATAAATACGAAAATAAAATGATTCGCTAACAGACGGTATAATTAACAATCACGCTGGATAATGACATAGCTTCCGGTCACTTGTTAATAATGATTATGAAAGCATAATTATGCAGTTAACTCCAGTTTTTCAATGCAGAATCATAATACCCTGTATAGCTCTAAATTAGATTCTATCTTTCGATCCACGCTATTTTTTAAGAAAATCAATTATAAGGAGATTAGTAAAACTTTGTAATCTCAAGAAAAATGCAGTCATTATCCGTCTTAACTTCAATCAGCCGTTGTGATTGGCAACGTGATATACCGGCTTTCTACACATTATTGATTACAAAGTTTAATAGGATAAGAAAATCATCTAAATTTCAAAACGTTCAAACTTTATTAAATACAGGAATACCTCGATTAGTGCGGTTTGAAAATTTGACCGTTAAATTCAAAATTTTTGAAAATTTGACCACTAAATTCATATTTTTTGAAAATAAGCAAAAAATTTACATATAGTAAACTTCGTATAGGGATTTCTCCTTTATCATTATTACTGTGAAAGACACTATTTCCACAGAGTATAATAAGAATGAGTAAAAAAAAAATAATTATGTGAAAGTGATTCTATGACCAAGGGGGAACCAAGGGAAAAAATTGGGTTTAAGTTATTTTTGGAACCAATTATCACTTTTTGTATCTGTTTCATTCCCCGAACAGTGCGGCATTTTTCTGGAACCGATTACCCGCACTAATCGAGGTATTCCTGTATAGCGCCTGCGCGATAATACATGCAAACGGTATGGCATATAATAAGTAATAAGACTGTTTTAATAAGCTTTGTAATTATTACAAAGGTCCACATCTAAATAAACACCTTCAAAGTAGATTCCTAGAGAGATTCTACTCACCAAAAGCTTCCACTTTCCTACCTTATTAACAGTTCTGGAAGCAAACGGGATTTTTTAATAAGCTCAAAATTTTGCTGCATGTAAAGTTAAAATTTTTCTTAAAAAATACAATTTGCCAGCGTCAATATTCAAAAGCTGTGACCGGCCAAATCTACATGGTTCCACCTTTAGGGTTCCAGAAATGACGATTCAAAGAGTAAGAAAAGGGGGTTTCTTTTGGTCACTTTGGTGAGTAGTTGCCATAAGCACCGGTACTTGAGAGTTATAAGTACATGTACTGTATTGGTTTAAATACAAAAGATTATTAAAATAATTTGCAAATTATTTTTATATTTATATACTGTAGTAAACAATTTTTTCAGCGCGTGCCAGTAAGGTTTAAATCATAATATATTATATTTGACGTAAATTGAAAGTAAATATTGCACGACTGAAACCGTACTGTACGCAAGTGTTGCAAAAGCTGGTTATTAAGTAGTACACACGGAATTTTATTTAAAAAAAAATTTAAAGACGGTGACAATATCTGTAGCGTGCAAGCGCACATATTTCTATTTCTTGTCAAATCTGCGTAAATAAATATAAATAGCTTATATTATTTTTTTTTGTAAGCAACAAAAGCGTATACAGTGTACGGCGTGCTTTCTAAAATATCGATAGAGTGAATACGCAGGGAAGTTGTTCACACATGTACACGGGGGTTTAATGTTGATCCAGCCAGATTACTCGAGCGTTATTCCAAACATAGGTGTACCGGGTATATATTTTCTTCGACGGACGAATCTTAAGGCTGGCGGCGTTTCCACGAAACTACGTCACACGTGGACGGATACTTTGAGAGGTGATCGGAGGCAAAGTAGGGAGGGAGATTTCATTTTGATTTTATCAATGTCGATTCATCATCATTTCCTACTGATTCCGGCCTATTTCTTTCGACGTATTACGCGCGTCGTTACGGAGAACATCAACTCAGAGGTTCCTCAATCGTCAACAAACGGACCAATAAATAAATTCCTGCCGACAAAATAGCACTCGAACGCACGCACCGTGAATTACAAACGTTATTCTTAAGAATCTCGCATTTTGATTGCCAATTAAAGTAGATATTCCGTATAATCAATAATGATTTTTAAGTGCGGTAAACATTTTTTTTTGTACCTTCAAACGACTTTACAAGTGTAAACTGTTAAGAAAAAAAATTATAGATCACCTTTCTTATGGTGCTTTCTAACATGTGTTTTTAAATTTACGGAGTTTAAAAAAAAAACGAATAAAGAAATCAAATTTTAATGAAAATGAATTGATTTTTTAATATTTACATACAACAACATCTCCGATTTAATGATAAAAAACAATTTTTAGAATATGACCTCTCCAACTGAGTCGGCACATGTTAACTCGATTAGCAAAATTTTCAATTTAAAAAGCGAATAAACAAGTCAAATTTTAATGAAAATAAATAAATTTTTTAATATTTAGTTACAAAAACATCACCGATTTAACAATAAAAAATAACATCTGGCATGTGACCTCCTCCATTGAGTCGGCACATGTTAACTCGATTAGCAAAATTTTCATAAGCGTAATTGCCAAAATCCAACCAGACACGTGCGAGAGTTAAGTATTAGAAATTTCGTTACATGCGTTAACAAGTGCCGACTCAGTGGAGGAGGTCACACGCCAAATATTATTTTTTATTGTTAAATCGGTGATGTTGTTGTAACAAAATTTTAAAAAATTAATTTATTTTCATTAAAATTTGACTTGTTTATTCGCTTTTTAAATTGAAAATTTTGCTAATCGAGTTAACATGTGCCGACTCAGTTGGAGAAGTCATATTCTAAAAATTGATTTTTATCATTAAATCGGAGATGTTGTATGTAAATATTATAAAATTAATAATTCATTTTCATTAAAATTTAATTTCTTTATTCGTTTTTCAAAAACTCCGTAAACTTAAAAACACTGTAATTACTTCAAAGATATCGCTACTCGCTCGACTAAAAATCATTTCGTCCCGGAAATATTATTTTTAGACATCTTTCCATTATAATTTAATATCATCGAAAAAGTAAACCTGATATTGATTATATAATTTAACGAGATGTACTACTACTACTACCTATTGTGTGTGTGTGTGTGTGTAGCTGCATGTGTGCTCAAATATGACACGAAGTAGCATCGATTTCCCGGGAATAACGTCGATGTTTGTGGACCTTTTAATGGAAAAAGGTTGCGAAGTAGCGGATTATGATTTATGGCGCGGCTTCGGACAAAAGCAAAATAAAGCTTATTTTTCTAAATGTTGCTAGGCTATATCATATAATATAATATTATATAGACGACGTACATTAATAGTAATAAACAACTAGCGTCATTTTTCGCTCGTTAAGATCGGCAAAAGTTTAGATCCGAGAAATTGGTTATGATTAGAATGGAATGATGCCATCCGGCTCACAGCACGTGCGCGCATCTCCAACCAACACGATGCTCGGAGCTCGTAAAATACTGGACTTCCGCCTTTTTATCCCATTTAGATCCGTCCGAGATAGTGTTGTTGCGCACACTTGGTTTCGGTTCGAACTAACACCAAGTAAAAGAAAAGTATATATGAGGCTTGATAGTTTCCGTCGTTGGAAATTAAGAGATGGATAGTAAAATGTGCGGTAGTGACCCCGATGAGACCTCTCTCGACCTCCCTAGGGATTCCAACGAACCCGAGATAACATTGGGATTTACGTGTCTTGACGTTTATTCGCAGAGTGCATTCCCACATGTTAAAGCGTAATATAAAATCCTCGGCTTTTATTTTTTTTACCATTTCTAATGTATTTACTTTAATTGCGAATTGACAAATTTAGACTGCTTTTAGACAGTAAGTAAAGTGACAATTTAGGTAGACTCTATCTCTAGAGGAAAGTCAATACGAACGTTATATAGTGAAACCCGGTTATAGTGCGATTCAAGGGACCGAAAAAAATTCGCACTGTAAGCGGTTTCGTACTATATCCAGGAAATGCTAAAAATGTAATTTAAAGTATTTTCTGAGTGAAAAAAAATATTTACACAAAAATATTTTTTTTATTCAATTTCTTTGGCTTTTTTTTACATGCATAGGCCTACTGTAATTGGCACCAAAAAACTGCCCAAAAAGTTCACAATTTTTAAAATTCTTATACCATTTGGAATAAATTTTTTCAAAAAAAAAAAATATATATTTATTTATTTAAGTAGAGCGCTCTATAAGCGGATTTATTATACAGACTTTTAATCTCTGGGGACCCAAATATGGTCGCACTATAAGTGGGCGCACTTTAAGCGGTTTTTTTAACACAGGTTCCAATGGCATTGACCAAGGGACTGGGCAAAAATCGCACTATAAGCGGGCGCACTATAAACGGGTTTCACTGAATTATAGTACTGGAAGTTGAAAATCAAAGCTAACGCGATTTTTAGATTTCAGTTGATGTTTGGATTAAAAATTAATTTTTAATTTCGGCTTCCGACAAATACGTCTGACATCTTGACGAAATTAGATTCGAGTAAAATTTACATGAGTTTGTCGATCGATTTTTTTACGTTCCCGCTTTCGACTTTCTTTGGCTTTATTAAACTTTGATTTGGTTTTTCCACATTCCAGACGATTCCGTTTGTGATTTCAACATATAGTAAATCCCTGCAAATCCTTTTTACTCCGTTTTGTTTTTTTGGTTTTTTTTTTTATACAAAAAATACAACATAGACCGAACTCTTCGAATGCTAATGCAATACTGTGGTATTTATTATTTATTTACATTTTCCAAATTCTGCGTAATGTAAACGTACCCCAACGTCTGCCACGAGAAAACGTTCACATAATTATTATGGTAAACTTATTCCTAATCATTATTTTTTACGCGTAACTTAGATTTAAAAAAAATGTAACGTTGCAAATGTGGCAGTAATCTAATTATTAAAGCAAATTTTCATATGAAACCTAAAAAAAACCGATTTGAAATTCTTCTGAACGTAAAAAATTACAAAAAAAAAAAACACCTTGTTTAAACTGCAAGTTAGATGCTATTCAACCATGCATTAATCAATAGTGTTGTCCCAGAAATTAAAACAAAAATCTGATCTTCAAGGTATTATAACAAGAAATAACCAAAAAAATGCACCTTAATTAATTTGAATGTTAGCTATAAATAAAAAACCAAATAAATTTGTAGTTAGTTATAAATTAAAAATATAAATTAGCAGTTTACCAACAAAAACATTGAGTATTGATCGTCTATTTTTAATTTAATCAAATCCACATGTTTTTAAATTACTGTATATGTCAACACATTCTTTTGGGTGAATTTAAAACAATATGAAAAGCACGATTTAATTATGCTAAAAAAATTAATCAAAGCCCACATTTTTAATTAATTTCGGTAAAGTAGTTTTTTTTTTTTTTATTAAGTAACTCGTGCCACAAAATGGTCTATAATTAACCCTTACACCAATTACTACTTGATACCATCCGCTAAACAAATCATTTCTGTCAATAATTAATCTTATAAATCACACAGTCAGAGCAAGCGCAAATAGCAATTAAATGTAGTGTTGTAGCTAAATAAATACATTGTAAACTAACATTAAAGCCAATTTGAGACAACGATACCAATAAAGCGTAATTTCAGTAAAAAAAAAATCTAATAATAAATAAACATGTAAAAATATTGTTAAAAAATAATATTTTATTTGTAATTTTTTTTCGTGGGATTTATTTAAAACAATTTACTCGGTTAAAATCAACAACTAAAAACTCGCGTCTTTATTCAATTTATTCAAACACCCTCCCGATATTTTACGCCGTGGTTCGTAATAATAATTTATGAAATGTAAAGGAGGTTCCTCCAGTGCATTATAATTCTCCAAATGTCAAGATGATTCACTGCTCGGATGCGCTTACACACTCTATCTCCCATAAATTCTTATAATCATAACTCATAATTTTATTGATAAATACATTTTCGCTTCTGGAACATCGAAATACAAATAAATAAATAAAAAAAATATATATTTCTTCAGCTGTTGCTTTTATTCCCAACAAAATACAACAAATCCCCGTTTTAATAGAGAATTTAAAGCCACTTTTTTTCCCCACTCGCTAAAATGAATAGTGACGTGCGCGTATTCGTATTAGAACCGAATCGAATGAGGATCATGGAAAAAGTTGAAGCGTTATCCGCTATTTCCGGTCTCGTCGTAAAAGCACTTGTCATCTTCG
>JAQGAY010002564.1:0-10175 GCA_034698085.1 Polydesmus angustus
TTGTGAAAAGGTGTGAAAATGTTGCAGATGTTATTCGCTCTTTTATCAACCATTTTATTTGTACACGTCTTTATTCAACCTTTGGTTTGATGTTTCTATTATGGTGGAACAAGCGATACAGCCGTATAAACGCAATTTTTAACTAGATTTTTCTTCTTTTCTTTTTTTCTTTTTGGGGAGAAAAAAGGAAAATAATGTTTGGTAGTTTTCTCGTTCGATTTTGTAACGCGGGTCGCGAACGCCAGTTCCAGTCAGGTGTTTTGCCCGGTTGTAAGCAGAGTGTCACGTCTTTTGAACAATGTAAACACTAGCCGCGCTACTTAACCAGGTGAACACGTGTTGGAAGTGACCGTGCCCTTAATAACCAACACTCTACTAGTGATTCGAGATTTTCACATTTCTCTCAAAACTTCTCAAGAGAGAGCTTTTTTATTATTATTTATTCTGTTACATTTAAAATTTTCTCGTTGTTTTTTTCCTATAATGCTGTAAAAAAAAAATCTAAAAAAAAGAGGGCTATTTTTCTTTAATTCGCGTAAATTTGAGGTGTTAAGGGTAATATCCCTCTCGTGTAAATAATAAATACGGACTTTTATGGTTTTGTGCTATTTACTGTTTAGCTGGGCATAAACGCTGCCACGCAATTTGGGGATTTTTCGGAGAAATTTTTCACTAAGGAAATAATAAAATCCCAGTCATTAACGGAATTAGCTTATATAAAGCTATTAAAACTTTGCTTGCACCGAAATAAAATGTTTGAACTTTTTTTTTTCTTTATTTATTTTGGTTTTTTTTTTCGTCTTCGAGTTTAAATAGAAAAAAAAAATGGTTCGAGTGTGTGTAAACGAAAAGAAGGGAATTTCAAGTGTACAGGTGTAATGTAGCACTTTATTAAAAGAAAAAAGAAATGGTTGAGCCATTGTTATTCGCTCTTGTGGCCCGGTCTTTGCCCACTTTTAATTGTAATTCTCTAGCAATTTTTTGATGGCTTAACGTTTTATAGTTCTGACCGAGCAATTTCCTCCGTTGGAAAAAATGAAAAATTATGTTTTGAAGAGAAAAAATGATAATTTTTATATTTATTTTAAGATTTTTTTTTTGTTGTGGGGGATTAAAAAACGCGCACGGCGCTGGTAAAAGGATAGCGCTAACGGGATTTACTAAGGAGATGATGCTCTTTATGGCATTAAAAGCAATTTTATATCATTTTATTACCGACGTTGCATCTTTTTTTTCTTCTTCTCTATCTCCGTACGTTTTGTTGAAGAAAAGTGCAGGCGGTCAGCCGAAAAAAAAATTAATTTTACTTCAAAATTTACTTTACTTCCGTCATCACATCACACACTTATACGCATCTACATGATATTAATTGTATTTTTTTTTCTTTTTGAGGTAAAAAAGTTATTAGCTGTTAAGAAATTTTTTAAACAATTTTTAAAGAATTTTTCTCGCTAAAAAAAATTTCTTTTAAAATATTAAGAAAAAAATTTTTTTTTTTTTTTGTTTTTATCAATTTTATTGTTTTTGAGAAAGAATTGGAGTATTATTAAAATAAAAAAAGGTTGTACAGTAAAAAGATGACGTTGACTTATTTTTAGAGAAGAGTTATTACTGTGAAAAGAAACGCTATTTTTGAATTGAATCTGAAGAAAATTTTGTGTGTAGGCAGATGTAACGGCTGTGTTGTTTCCACGTAATAATAATAAATAAGGAATTTTTATTTTTTTAAAAAAAAAAAAAGAAAAAAAAAGTTTGCAGTAATTGTTTCGTGAAAATTGAAGTTTTTGGTACACATTTTGAATTCGCGACATTTCATTATCGGTCAAACTCGAAATTAATTTTTTTGTTTCACAAATATGAAATTTTTTTTCTTCTCGAAATTCAATGAAGAAAAGAAAAACTTTTCTTTTTATTTATTTATTTTTTATTTGGCCGCAAAATAACTTTTTCGTTTATTATCTTTTTATTATATAACTGCTCTTTTTTTTTAATAAAAAAAAAAGAATGACATTTTTGTGCAGGAAAATGGAGATAAAAAGCTTAGGAATTTGTGAAATTAAAGCGAGAATGTATTAAAAAAAAGAACGATTCAATTCTTGTCACGCTATGTATATTATTTTTCTATATTGTAGAGGATTTTGTAATTGACTTTGCGATAGAGTTGAATGTGACGTATAGAATCGCGTTCGCAAATAGCTTTAGAAAAGGGTAGTGGGGAGAAGAACGAAAAAGCCACCAGCTCTTTACACACACACCAAAGTCAAGCTTGTTATAAATTTATTTCTGTTACTAAATTTCGGCAGCGCTCAAGCATTCACTCTTTTTTTTATTATTATTATTCTTTCATTCTTTTTGCTTAATTTTTCATTATGAACAAATTTTTAAGAGTTTCCTGGTTTTTTGTTTCTTTTTTTTTTTTTTTTGCTACTGTGTCTATATATAATTATTACGGTAGCTTATAATTTGAAAAATCATCTTTTTAAAATTAAAAACAATCAAAAAAAAATATAACTAACGCTTATGCTCTTCTTTAACTTTGAAAGATAATTAATAAATTTCGGCGATGGAAACTGCTACCTAGAATAATAATAAACCCAAAATATTATTATCATACTTTTATTTAATTTTTTTTTTTCAATTAAATTTATCTTAAAATGTTCGTGAACCTCGTTTTTAGCTTTAGTTAAGATTTTGTTTTAAATTAAAAGTACAACAAAAACCCGCTTTTTATTTATTTATTTTTTTTTAAACAGAAATATAAAACGTTGATTACAGTATTTTTTTTTTATTTTCCAGCGATTTTATCCTTAAAACAAAAAAATATATTTTTAGAAAAGTGTCAATTTTCTTTACGTAATCAGCGTTTTATTTACTGTTAGAAATGGAAACAACAGCAATAAGAACGACATAAAAAGAGAGATTTACAAACTAATTTCAAAACAAGTCGTATATATTGTTTTAATTAGCGAACTTAGTAATTTGGCATAATTCTGTCTACGACGCTAAAATATTCATTTTTAATCGTTGTTTGCGCGGCTTTAATTAGAATTTTAAATGTTGTTTTAATTACTGCTAAGTATACAGTTTGCGCGCCCGTTTTTTTTTTTTTGTTTTGTTTCTCCGATGCTAATCTCTAGCGAGTAATTATTCAGTAGGTGCGGGAGGTGGACACAAAGTCTCCGACGAATCCGCTATGCAATATCCTTCAGACTGTCAGCCTTCGTTTCTCACTCATTTAACACGTCTCGAAAGTTGATTTACGAAGGAGTACCCGCTCGGACTAACCATGCGAGCGAGTTGCACACATTTATTATTATTATTTTACTGTACTTCTTTTTTTATTTATTTATTTAATTCAAAGTGAACGTGCGAAATATTCAATGACAACACGTTTTTAACTATCACATTGTTAAATTCGAGTATTATGCAAATAATAATAATACAGTGTATTAGAATTAAAAAGACAAAGTTTTTGGTTTAAAAAATAAAAAGTAGGACTCGGTTAATTTAGTCAAACTGTTTTTTTTTTTTTTATTTGTTGTGCGCAGGTGGGAAAAGAAAGAAAATGTGATACCGTAACTACAAACATGATCGCCACTATCACCGCAATCAAAGATGTTTTTTTTTATTTATTTATTTTTATATAGACTGGTGGAAGAAACTCTTACGAGAGAAATAGACAGAGTGAGAGTTTGGTTTATGGGTCACAATGTAAAGTACAATAATCAATTATAGGCTACACAACATAACCTTTATAGACAAAAATCTAACGTTTGTTTTCTGATTTTTTTTTTATATATATATTTTTTTTGTTATTTCAAGTGTCAGGGCTGTAAACATTGGGATATATTTGTAGATTAAATAATCTCGTTGAAGATAAAACTCACCAACTTACAAAAAAAAGAAAATTAAGCGGCGAAATTTTATATTATTGTGATTTGTTTATTATTTCTTTTAGCTTACGAAAGTGGTGGGTTGATAAAAGTAGTACGGTACTAACCGTTCGCCAATATGTAAACAAAAAATGTTTTTAAAAATTTGGTAAAACTACTTTTAATTTTGAAAGTATTTCGTTTCATTAGATGAATTTTTTTTTTTAAAAAATGTAACAATAGAAATAGTAGTTTTCAAAAAGCGATAATGGCAGATATTTATGTAAATAATTACGACAGTTGAGTTAGTGATTTTTAGCTGTTGATTCATCAGTTTAATTACTGATTTAATCTCCGTCATTTGTAGGCAAGAATCAGGTGGCCCATATAAACGGACTCTGCGGTACACGGCTGACACTTGCGGTAACCAAAAGAAATACATTATTTGCTTTGAAAAGGAAAATTGATGGAGGTGAACATGAGAAGTTAGTGTTACCTATAATTCCATTCGTATAATTAAAAAAAAAATAAAGAAAAGAAAGAGAAGAGAGCAAAAAAAAAACAGAGTAGAATTGCTAATACTCGATAATAGATTGCAATGAAATAACACCCTCTTTTTCCTCATTTATTTCATAGATATAATTTATTTGATTTTTTTTATTTTCATCTATCCGATGATAATAATTAATGGATTTCGTTTGTATAAAATATATACACTTATATAAATATCGCCTACGAACGCGAGGTTTTATTTATTTGATTTTTATGTCTCGGGGAATAATAACTTTTGTTGGTCGAATGGAACTTTTTATTGTATCCGTTTGAAATAACGGAATGTGAAAGATAAATAGAATACATAAAAAATGTGCGAAGGTATATTATAGATTTTTTTAAAAAAATTAATCGTTGTTAATTGAATTGAATATAATAAATAAATATAAAAGAAAGGTAAAAGCTAGAAACAGGAAACTAGATGACTGCGCGTATAAACTTTTCGATATATTTTTTGGGGGAGAATAATAAAAATTGTTTTTGGTTATAAGGTCAGTTTCACATTTTCTTTTTTTTTTCCTTTCTGTTTACGTTGCAGAATAGAAAACTGGCTTATTCTTTCAGGACAACTAGATACTGATACAGTGGGTGATTTTGTATGGAAATGAGTCGAAGTGAAAGAAAAAAAAACGGTGAGGGGGTGGCAGCTGGGAATGGTTCACGTGAACTTGGCTCAAATGTTGGGTAGAAAGACATGGGAAAGAATGGTAAAGCACCGAAGCAACAAACACTTTTTATCACTTTCTTCTTCTGTTTGCTAAAAAAAAAATTAAAAAAAAAACTTAGATAGAGAGAGAGAAAGGGGTTGTTGGGGGTTTTTGTTGTCCATATCAGTTCGACTCCAGCATTGTTACCTATGTAGGTCTAAGCTCAACTTAAAAGTATATATTCTAAACACAATCTATACGTGTACGTAACGTTACACGTAACCGATTACGTGGACGTGATAACCTACATGTAATTTCTTTTTCTTTAAAAAAAAAATAAAAACTTTTTATCTCTTCTCGTTGCATCTCTTATTTGGAGTAGAACTAGCGCCCTCTATCATCTAATCCTATTCCGAAATAGATCTAGATTTGAAAAGCGAATAATATATTGAGCATTTAGTCGGATATCGGATCGTATTAATAGCGATTATACCTCAACGGCTTTCTCTCGCCGAGCCTATTGTATTCGAGAAACGGCAGCTGCTGTTGACGGACGAGCGAACGAAAGCTTTTTTTTATTTTATTTATATGTATATATATATATATATTTTTTACACAAATCGTGAAAATAAATAGGATACAATTTTGGTTCGATGAAACAATAAAGATTTGTACTCGATGAAAACAATGGTAAATTTTATCAGAATTTTCTTTCTTTTTTTTTTTTTTGGTTTTGGTTGTTGATGTTTATGTTTTTGCGAGCCATCTTTATTGCGGTATATCGGATCATTTCATTCGATCGAACAAACTAGTTCGTAGAAGAAAAATACAATTTATTTTTTTAGATTTATTTAAAACTCTAAATATTAAAGGTTTAATTTTTTATCGAAATGGATGAGAAGTTTGTTGTTTGAGTTTTATCTAGGTTCATGAAAAATTAAAAAAATTTCACATTTTTCGATAATTATTATTTTTTTTAAAAGTAAAGATATTTGTTGGTTTTGTGTCGAAATTTGCATAACTAATTAAAGCCAATTTTTGTTTTTTGTGCAATTATTTAAATATTTTTCCAGTGTGGTGCGCAGCAGCAATGCACTTTTTGTAAGTTTTCGATACACTTCATTAATTTTTTATTTACCTCGTCAACTACGCGTTGCAATATACTGTTAGGTTTTTTTTTTTTTCTATTTTCTACAAAAATTTAACGCTACTTTTTAATATTCCACTTACATTCCACGATGGGAATATCATATTATTACTATTTGAAGGGAGATTTTATTTTTATAGTATAAAATTAATGTGGGTGGAAAGGGTACATTTTTTTATTTATTATTTACAGTCTAATTTTTTTTTTTTTTTGGTAAATTGGTAATTATTACGATTCGAAATGTGTTATTCAATATGTCTGCCGCGTTCTACACGCTCCAGATACGCGGAGAGCGCAAATAGCATGCAAAATTTCACCAGCCGGTGACGAGATGACGGTTTCCCGTTCACGCCGCTTATTGCGATCGCTACTCGTCTTTCCTCTTTGCATTTCAACGTCCGACACGGAACATTATTCTATCCACGAATTGACCCGTGGGCACATTATTATGGTTTTTAAACTTTTTTGATGTTAAAATAATAACGGTTTGGATGTCTCCATCAAATAATAATAATACGGTAATAATCAGCGATTAAGATAATCGTTAAGTTTTTATGTTTTGATTGTGACGACCGGTAATTAGGTCATTAAAATTTATCATTTCTACGAGCTGATTTTAATTAATATCTTAGTCATATTTGAAAAGAATTGATGTCAACGTTGTGGAAAGACATTAGTTTTTCATAACAGAAATTATAATATAGAGTTATAAAACGTATATTTAGATGAATATGTGTACTAGTTCAATTATTATGCGTCATTTTTTATTAATTGAAATGCGTACCCAAAATAATAATACGGTAGTAGAAAAAGAAAACAATGACAAAATATTCAATTAAAATTGATACGTTTTGCATCATTTGAGTTTTATTATAATTATTAGATCGAAATTTTAAATAGAAATTTTGAACTTAATTTTTTTTTTTTTGGCTTCGTATAAATTTTTTTTTTTTTAAATTTGTATATTATATTAAAAAGTGTTTAAGCGTAATTTGTTTGGCTCGCAGGGATAAAAAGAATGAAATTGCCGCGGGAGAAATTTTTTTTGTGTATTTTTTTCTTCCCCATTTTTATTTATATATTTTTTTTAATTTAAAAATTATTATAAAGTCGACGTAAACGTGCGAAATTCACATCCTCATTTTATTGGGAATTGAGACGAAGGTGAAGAACATTTGCAATAACGAAGATGACGAGGCGTAATTCTGAAATTACACTTTTTTTTTTTATTAAGAAAAATAAAAAAAAAAGAATTATTTAGGTGTATTACGTCGAGCTCATTTATTTTGTTTCACACACATTATGAATACCTCCGTACAATTGCCAACCTTTGTCAGCAGCTATTTACAAACATAAATAATCGAGCGAATTTTGTAAAATATTACAATTTTTAACCACCGGGGGGAAAAACATGTACGGTACATATATTTTACACTTTTTGTTTGAAAATTTTTTTTTCCCCTTATCATATATTGTTGGGTTTTTTTATTGTGTGTGTGGGGGGATAAGAGAGGTAGAGAACACATCGTTAATTTCCGTTTCTGGTCCGTTTTCGGAGGAGCGAAACGCATGACTTGTAAACGTGCAAATGGTTCCAAAAATCAAGTAAATTAAGCGAATACGTGTAAAAATATTTAAAGGATTAATGGAAGATGTAGTATTGAATTGTTAAGCGATATCTTTACGACGTTTTCTTTTTTTTTTTTTCTTTTTCGTGTTTTTAAAAGCCAAACGTTTCCTACTCACGAAACCGAGATTTGTTGGAAGGGGAGGAAGAAGAGATGTAATTAATTTTCTTTTAAAGAAACATTAGGTTTTTTCTTTTTCTTTCTTTCCTTCGTGAAAGCATTCATTCATTACATCGAGTGGATCGCTTGCAAATTAGAACAAAAATACTCGATTATTATCATTTTTTGTGAAAATATTATAGCTATTATTATTATTTTTTTTAAAATAAAAAAAGTCGAAATATGGAGCCTGGTGAATAATAGAAGGTGTTGGGAGAGAGAGTTTTACATAGCTTTTTATCATCGGGATCGATGCTAACTTATTAAAACGTTTAGAAAACTTCATCTTCACTACTATCTGCCATTATTATTAATGCATTTTTCGAGTTTTTTACCTTTTTTTATCTTTTTTTTTATAAATTTTTTTAATGGATGAAAAATGAATCAATTTACTATCTCTTTTAAAAAAAAAAACGTTTTATTACCTATTAATATCACAGACACTTAATTTGAACAAATTGACACTATCTTTTCAAGTTAAAAAGATGCCGGTCGGTGAACTCCCAACTGACAAAATAATAAGAAAAAAAAAAATAAATAAAGAAAAAAAAAAAGGTTTGAGTCATCTTTTTCAGAAAAATAATTTAAATTTTGTAATTATTTTTTTTAATTGAAGACATTTCGTATTAGCTCAAAAATGGAATTAATTTGGTTTTTTGAAATTTAAAAGTTTTTTTTTTTTTTGATTAAATATTTCTACGTGAAATTGGGTTTAAATATCAGTTGCAATCCGTTCTTAGAAGCCGCAGTTCACCAGCACAACTCGACTTTGAAGATGTTGTTGCAAAAATGTACGACATTGATTATCATTACGGAAAATATTATTCTTCACCAAAATGTTGTTTTTCCTCAAAGTCAACAAAATCCGCATTGTAAGCGGCGAAAATATTTAAAATATATAATTGAAGAAAAAAAAAGAGAAATGCGGAATGTAGAAAAGCTATTAGCGCAAATCAAGTACGACTCTGGAGTTAATAAACTCAATCAAAGTTAATCGGAGTAGCGAGCTAGGACGATGCACAACCAAACGCAATGTAAACACGTCGAGTGGTCGGGTGCGCGAATAAATCAGCCGGGGAAAAAGCACCGATTTAAAAGATTTTTATTTTATTTTTGATGTTTATTCCGCGTCGTTAAAAGAAAAAGAGAGAAAAAAAAGTGGATTTTTGAAAACTTAAAATTTCAGATGAAACCATCAAAAAAGATAAACATATAAAAGGGAAATAAAAACAGTCCGAGTACAATAATAATTTTAAGCAAGAAAAACGAGTGGAAAGTACCTCCACGCACCGACCGAAATAAAATAATATATTTTCCTCAAATTCATCCGAAAAGTTAAAAAGAGTGAGTGAGAGAGGTATAATAGTCGGGAACGGATGAAGAGGGAAGGGAATTTCGTCGCACCATTTTCCATGTATAGACGGAGTTTGCGCATGTTTGTGTATTTTTTTTTTTTTTTTTATAAAATTTTTTTATATCACGCTTTAGTTTTGAAAAAGATTAAGGAAAATGTAGCTTGGCCCACCTTCTCGCTACTTTTTAAACATTATAAAACTTCTCTTACTTTTTTTTTTCTTTCTTTCTACTTCTTTTCTGGTGCTTGTTTTTATTTTAACCAACACGATCCACCGTCGTAAGAATGCAGAGACATTAAGATAAGAACATGAGAAGAATTAACACTGGCGAGGAAGAAGATGAGAGAGAGAGGGGTGAGTGGTTGTGGCTATTTTTCATCCCTCCCTCCTTTCTTTTACCCCTGTCTCATACCTGTCCGCCACTCTTCACCATCTTCCTCGTTCTCTTCCAGGACGACTTTCAGTGATTTATACCAATTTGAAAAGAAAGTGGCTAATGTATTCAGGATTATAGCAGCGCTGCACTTGTTGTCGTCTTCGGAACAAGAGAAAAAGAGATGAGCAACTTTTTTTTTTTGTGTGTTCTTCAATTTGTGTCGCTGTTTGGCAATGTCAGTTGTCGCACCACCACCTGCTCTATCTCTTGCCCGTTTTTCGTTCATCAAAACTCCGATTTTATGGTTGCGGTAGTTTATTTGGGGAAAGTCTGAACATCGCAGTATTTTCATTTTTCGATTTGGTAAAAATATTGTGTTTATATTCGCAGATTTTACGTTTTTATTGAAAATGATTTAATTTTAGATGAGAAATGTTTG
>JAQGAY010002565.1:0-10173 GCA_034698085.1 Polydesmus angustus
CAGCACCTCCTTATAGCACTCCTTTATATCTGTGATGTCATTTTGACCTCATTTAAATGAATTTGTTCTTTTGACCCTTTGGTTTAAAAATTTAAATTTTTTTAAAACGCCGATGCCGCATCACATACATTAGGTAACACGAGAGATATAAGGTAACGAGAGGTTTTGCGCAAACTCTGTACCGTATTGAAAGTTTAGTGTGTGTGTTTATCAAGTACTTGTAGTGGTATTTAATGGCATTATTTGAATAAATGATACAGTATTTGGTACTGTTGTGTTTCATCTCCGCCAAATGTAAAATCGGTAAAAAAACAACAGTATCGATATAATCTATTGGCGTAGAAACAATGCAGTAATACCCCGCAATAAAAGCGTAATTAGGACCGGAGCCGTGCCATTAAGCGAAAAGCGCTGCAAAGCATTTTAGTGGTAGCAGAAGTGCATTTTTTTCCGCACAACACAGAGTACAATAGGAGTTTGGAGCTCGAATAGATATTTAAGAGCGCCATTAATGCGAAACGCTATTATTGCAAACGCCATTATTGCGGGGTATTGCTGTAGAACATGCAGTGAAAATGGAATCGATTACCGATATAATTCTCGATACTATCTTTTATTTTCGGTTTTTACGCTTGGCGGAGATGAAACACAACAGTACTACTACCCAGTATTTTGTAGGAAGACAAAGTTTTTAAAATTTAAACCTTTTTTGTTTTTGAAGTTTAGTATTGTATACTTTTATAAATTGTTTTTATAAATTCAGTTACTATATCATTTTGTAGCTTAGTGATTTTTATAGTGATCTTAATGGAGTTTTAGGGGTCCAATTGTCCCTGAAACTCCCTCACCCGTATAATATTAATTGGTTATTGCTTATAGGTTGTTCCTCATCACGAGGCGCAAGATTATGACCCCGATAAGTTCCACTCGGGGGCGCTGGAATTCCGCATTTGGCGCTTCGGCCGATGGATGTCCGTGGTCATCGACGATCGTCTCCCCACTCGCCACGGAAGCCTCGTTTTCGCCCACTCCATCCACCCCGACGAGTTTTGGTGCTCTCTTCTGGAGAAAGCCTACGCAAAGTACGTCACCACCTTAAGTCATTAATTTATCCGATTCCGACTCACAGCTGAGGTTACTCCGAAATAATTGCAACTGAGAAATTGTAAAGATTTGCTTAAAATTTATACTACGAAAACAAATATTAATTTTGCTTTTTCAATTATTCTAAACATCTAAAATTTAAATCAAAGTGTAGGCTATTCTTATGTTGCTCACTGTCACCGTTTTGTGTCCATTTGTGGTCTGTCGATCTAGCGTCCACTTTGCAATCACTATTTTGCGTTCACTCTTTTCTGTTTTATGTTGATATTCTGTCGTTAAGTTGCTCAACTTGTGTCCCATTTTTTTGCCCACTCTCCTCACTGTTTTTCAACTGCTTATCTTGTGTCCACCCAGGGCCGTGTGATGCAAGTGTTCGAAATGGCGTCCCCATCCGCTAATTTTAGCAATTTATGTAATAATGAAGCGCCAAGCTTGTGAGGCACTACTTTTTTTTGGGAAGTTTTTTTGAGAAAAATTTTTTTTGACAAAATTTTAATGACAAAATTTTTTTGGAGAAAAAATTTTTTTTGACAAAATTTTAAAGACATTTTTTTTTTTGACTAAATTTTAATGACAAAATTTTTTTTGACAAAATTTTTTTAAGAAAATTTTTTTTGACAAAATTTTGACAAAATTTTGACAAAATTTTTTTAAGAAAATTTTTTTAAGAAAATTTTTTTTGACAAAATTTTTTAAAAAATATATTTTGTCAGAAAAATTTTGTCAAAAAAAATTTTTTTTTTGAGAAAACATTTTTTGAGAAAGATTTTTTTGACAAAATTTTTTTTGAGAAAATGTTTCTTGTACATGTAATCATTTTTTTTGAGAAAATTTTTGTGAGAATTTGCATCAGGCGCCACCATTTGGGGCGCCAAATGCAATTGCCTCTTTGCACCATATCACGCCACGGCCCTGCGTCCACGAAGGCTACTTGAGGTATAAAATAAACAAAGATTCATATCAAAATTAATTTCGAACTAAAATCGGATTAAATCAGTGTTAATTAAGGGTTAAATTAAAGTTAATGAATGATTCTGTTGTACAGGCTGTTCGGGTCGTACGAGGCTCTGGATGGGGGTAATCTGATCGACGCTTTAGTAGACTTCACCGGGGGCTACGGAGAACGATTGGACCTGGAGGAAGAAGGCGTGCGGACAGATGACCGGAAACGAGGAGCACTGTTCGAGCGGCTGAGAGAACAGAAAAAGCACCACACCCTCATGTGCTGCGCTTTGGGAGTGGGGAGCGCGGCCGAGGAACGGGAGAGTCAAACTCCCTTGGGCTTGGTCAAAGGCCACGCCTATTGCATCACCGACGTGCGCTGCGTGGACATCAAGCGCACTGGACTGTTCGCCGTCTTCAAAGGAAGCAAAGAAAAGCTCAACATGATCCGGTTGAGGAATCCCTGGGGCGAAGTGGAGTGGAAGGGCCCCTTCAGCGACACCTCCGACGAGTGGAAGAAAATCACCAAACACGACCGCGAAAAGTGCGGCCTCACTTTCGACGAGGATGGAGAGTTCTGGTAATTACATTCACTTAATTATTAAAAATAATAAAAAATCGAAAGGACTTAAGTTTAAACTTTAATGTCCCCCCGTTTAAACAATATTAGTCAATTTTGTGATTGTTTTTTACTCTTACGAACGAAAACATAATTCCATTTTATAATTCTTTAAATACAATACAGGGTAATTCGAATAATTTCTTTAATGAAATTACCTCCCGACACCTCGAATTGCAAGCGTTAAAATGTAGCTGAAAGTCAGTTTAGCAAGATTTTCAAACTGAAAACTCGTTCAAAGTATCGGGCAGAAGCTAAAAGCCTAAAATTCAAGTAAAAAACTAGTTTTCATTGTTTTAAAAAGTTGACCTTACAAAAAAAAAAAATGGTCAGCAATTCCCAAATGCACAAAATACCTCTGCATGTAAAATAACCCGCCCTGAAATATGTTCTTCCGAAATTCATCAAAAACGAGTAACTAATTTTAAAATAGATTAGATAACATTAAATCGAATTTTATTTTAAATTGAAGGATAATTTGAAACATTTAATTTAGCTTCAAATAATTAAGTTAAAACAGCGGAATCGCATCTAGATTCCGTAAAATGTAGGTTTAAGTGCGGAATTAAACCGAAGACGTGTCGAAGGCACACTTTTCTTATAGGAAAAAGTGATTTTGTAGAGCGTTTGTCGAATTCAGTAGTGGTCATACACTGATCAATAATTGAAAATGATGACTCTGGGATATGAAAATGCATGACTTATGCTCATCCCGACTCGAGCGACTCTAGACTAGGGCTCGCTCGAGGAGGTTCTGATTCAATTATTTTTTTAACTCAATGGAAATTTAAGTACATGAAAAAAAATTATTATAATCGTTTTAAATACAGCGAATGAATCCATTTGTATTTATTTCGATTTTATTGCTTCCGTGGACAATGTCGGAAATAAATTTCGTTAGCAACAATGAGTATTACGGAGTACATGTATTTTTTTAAATAAATTAGAACTAACTCGATTTTATTGTTTAAAATGCTTGTTGTCAAGGTTTCGGAAAGAGAAAATACAGTTTTCTATCAAATTTCACACCATGAACAGTACGTTAAACGTGCATTTAGGTCTGCCCCTACATGGTTTCCTACCAGACTTTCTTTCAAAAACTTTTAGCCTCGAATCGGTTTTTTGGGAACGAATCCAGATTCAAACTGAGGTTTGTGCTGGGAGTGTTTTAATTTATTGTTGATCAGTAGTAAATCTGATGTAAAAACTTTTATGAAATTCATGAAAAAACCGAAACAGTTTTTACTTAATATTAGCGAATTTCTAAATTATGTTGGCGCTTTAAATTTTCATTTATTAAAAAAGAAATAATTGAATCAGAACCTCCTCGAGCGAGCCCTAGTCTAGAGTCGCTCGAGTCGGGATGAGCATAAGTCATGCATTTTCATATCCCAGAGTCATCATTTTCAATTATTGATCAGTGTATGACCACTACTGAATTCGACAAATGTTCTACAAAATCACCTTTTCCTATAAGAAAACTGTGCATTCGACACGTCTTCGGTTTAATTCCGCACTAAAACCCAAATATTACCGAATCTATATGCGAGTCAGCTGTTTGAACTTAATTATTTGAAGCTAAATTAAATGTTTTAAATTGTCCTTCAATATTGACTAAAATTAGATTTAATGTTATCCAATCTATTTTTGATTTAGTCACTCGTTTCTGGTGAATTTTGGAAAAAAAAAGCGCACTCGTCAGACAATGATCCCCTATGGACATCGAAGGCGCTTTTTTCAAATAGATTTATAAGTTGTACATTTTCCGTAAACTATGTAGGCTACTCTTTTGAGCTGTTGATTCACATTTCTTTACAGTAGGCCAACTATCAAAACCAAATTACACCTGTATTTAATTTTAGGTTCCAATTTCCAAAAATTAATAAATGGAGTCGCATTTCAACTCTGATAGTTTTTGTATTTCAATTAACAATCTTTAAACTAGATTCTAGGGTTCCAGACTCCATCATTTAAGAATCCACTATTAAATCCCAACAATTGACTTTGTAGGATGACTTTCGATGACTTTTGCCGGAACTTTAGTTCAGCCAGCGCCTGCCACTTGGTCAACACTTCCTGGTTCTCCTTCTCTCAGACCTGGAACGAAGCACAGTTCTACGGGGCGTGGTCTGTTGGAGCCGAAACTACGCCCACAGACCGATCAGGGGGCTGCTCAAACCACCCAAACACTTTCCTCCGTAACCCTCAGGTACAAAAACGGTACCGTACCATGCAGTTAATGGCGCACAATCTTCTTTGCTGCTTTTCTGCTCTTAACGGTATTCTGGACCAGGCAAATACGCTTTTCGATCCGCATTTTTGAAGGACCAAGTTTTTTTCTTAAAAAAATTATATTTTCACACGTAGCAAGCTCGGTACCTATTTTATTCGTCATGGTAACGAACTAACGTTCATTGTAACGTGTGTCCATAAATATACGGCGTTTATAAAAAGCGAATAAACAAGTCAAATTTTAATGAAATTGAATTAATTTTTTTATATTTACATACAACAATACCTCCGATTTAATGATAAAAAACAATTTTTAGAATAATACCTCTCCAACTGAGTCGGCACATGTAAACGTGCTCATGCGCTCACTTTGACGGCTAAAGCTTTTGCGGACTTCCAGCCTTCACCTGCTGACTGCATCTCGGCACGTGCCGGCATCTACCGTAGGATTAATGCAAATTTCTTAAAATTGCCTTAAGCGCATTACATATTACGTGCCGACTCAGTTGTAAAGGTCACAATCTAAAAATTGTTTTTTATTATTAAATGGGAGGTGTTGTTGTATGTAAATATTAAAAAATTAATTCAATTTCATTAAAATTTGACTTGTTTATTCGCTTTTTATAAACGTCGTATATTTAGGCTACAGAAACACTGTAGAATGTGACGAATTTTTTTTAATAGTAAAGTGAGGTGCGGAGCGGAGCGGGCGCTAAAATTATTTCATATTTTACATGCTTAATATAATTTTGATAAATTAACCTAAAAAATATATTAAATTTCTTGTTTTCAATTCCCAATCCGTGCTTAGTTCTGCCTGGAAGTGCGAGCCGATAAAGACGAGCTGATGGTTATGCTGCAACAAGGGGAAGGCCGTGACGAAGAGGCACCGCCCTCCAAGTCCAAAAAGAAGACGACTTCCACTTCCGTTGTCGGGAAAAAGAGGAAACCGAACAGCATCGGATTTCATCTCTACAAGGTAACACTGTTATTACAATTGTAAATTTTCTCCCGTCGACGCCAATTAAGATAAATTTTAAAAAATGGGCTGATTTTTGGCAGGTAGAGTTGAACCGGAAGTACCGCGTGCACAGCGTGTGGGAAACTTCAGCGGGCAGTTGCACTTACATGGCCAGCCGCAACGTGTTCAAGAGTTTGGAGCTGGCGAAGGGGCGCTACCTCCTTCTGCCAACCACTTTCGAGCCTGGTCAAACGGGACAATTTGTGCTCCGGATGTTCACGAAAACCAACGTTCACTTTCGGTACTTATCTAATGGTCTGTCTCCAAATTAATGAACGCGAATGAACATGTGAATTACATTTAGGGAGTTGACCACTGAATGCCCCAAACAGCCGCTTCTTCACATTTTCTCCAAGTATCGCAGTGTGAGCAACGTTTTAGTACAGGAAGGACACAACATCAGCACCGGAAGTGAAGGTAGGCGACGATCAAAAATGATTTTATTGAGAAAACGAAAATGACAAAAAGAAAATTATTATTAGCCGCCCACTTGTACTTTGTACTGAGCAGCGAAGGAGAGAAGGTGAAAGGGCACGTGAAGAACGAGGGAGCGAGCCCCAAGTGGAATCAGGCGGCCATCTTCTACCACAAATCCACCGCTCCCAAAATTAAAATTCAGGTAAGTGCGTGACGCGTAGATTAGTAAACGGTGAGCTTAAAATTTTTGGATTTAGGTTTACAACAAGAAAGCTATTCACGATGATTTAGTGGGCGAGGGCACTTTGGACATCCCAGCCAAGACTGAGGACAACAAGAAGAGCGTCGTACGAGTCAAACTCAACTTAAAACATGATAAAAGCAACAATCACTTAAGCGAAGTTTATGTCATTCTCAACAAGTCCAAAAATTTAAAACAATTTTAAAATAAATATTTTATTTTTTTAAATAATGTTAAAACTAATTTTTTTGTATCGCGTTTAATATAAATTACTACGGTATTTTATTTTAATTCTTCTTTTTTAAAAAAATTAATTTTAATCAGACTCAGTTAATTTTAAATCAATATTGCTATGATGACTAAAATGTCAACAAATAAAAACTTGATGATTTATGTTATTTTTATTCGAAAATACGATAATACACTATAATATATGTATTATGTCAATTTTTGGCCTTCGAATTGTTGTATTAATAAGGTACATACCTGCTACATTAAATCAATGTCTTTTACTGCAATAAATATTATATAAATGTTTTCGGACAAATTATTGTTAAAATTACATATTATAAGCATTTAAATCTTATTTTGTAAACAAATAAAAATTGTTAGAAAATCAAAATGTCACTTACGTAGGCCTACTCAGTGTCAACAACATGCTGTAGTACTCCATTATGACTGCACCGACGTTCAATCTCAACGACAGTTCTGTATAATCCTTGAATTACCTTTCAAAAATGCGAGAATCTTTGAGGAATAATCCAGAAAGGCGATAACAAGCGGTAATTAAGAAATCTTCAAAATTAAGTAAACTTCACAAAAGGTGGAAATCATGGAAATGGTTCTTCCAACCTTTGACCCGCTAATTGCGATGTGCGGTGACGTCATCTCACGTCACAACCAGAGAGCGCTTCGAAGCTCAACGAAAAGCGCCGCGCACAATCACGTGACCCGTTTACGGGAATTTTCCCTGTAAACAAACTTTCTCACTCTTCGATTTTTGGTGCATGTACACCAAACAATAACACCATTAAAATGAACGCTTAAAGATAATTATTTTTTTAAAAACCTTTTTAACAGAAATAAGGTATTCAATCCAAACTGACTTTCGGTTTCCTGAACCTCACCTGGGTGACGTCATCATAGCTACTGTCTTTCTTCTTTGGCTCTGACACAAACTCTAAATACAGTACGGTAATGCTGCTTTGTCAAAAACGGAGATGGGAAGTTGGTCTTTTGTTCCACCTAAATTTTTTATACTGTTATCTCTCCTAAAACTAATCATTGTGAACTTAGAAAGTTTTAGTTAGTTCCGATACCGTATCTCCTGAGCTACATTGTTGCTTTTCAGCCATGAAATAATTTCTATCATACAGTATTATACTGTATTTTTCAAAAAATTATGCCTAACTATAAATATCATTGAAATCGCTCTAAATTAACCTATTTATTATAAAATGACTGGAATTAAAATTTTGGTAATTTCGCTTTACGTGGAAATACATGTATGATGTAGGCCTACCCTACTTTGTTGAAGAATTCGTTTTATGGACAGAACTTGATAATTTCGTTCTGCCCTAGAATTCGTTCTCCTCGCGTTCGTTGTAGCAATCAAAACCATATAATAAGAAAAAAAAACATGTTTATTGAATAACTTGATTTTAACATTTTTTTTTTTTTGAATCCGTGACATGGACATGCACTGACCACTCGCACTGACCAAAACGCACCACGTGACGTCACGTCGGTAGGCTAGGTAAAAGTATAATTATCTACACGTATGAAACGCCGCGAAAGAGTAACGCAAGAGGAGAGGAAACTTAATAGAAGATCAGCATGATAAGGGACAAAAAAAACATGCACATCTGGACTCATGATTTAAAGAAACAACGCAACAGGCTAAAACAGGGCTAGCAGAGAACGAACGAAGGGGATAAGTCGCGGAGGAGGGCCTGCCTGCATGCATGTCTCGGCTCTTCTTTCATTTTTTTTAAAAGTCTCTCTCATACAACAACACAAGAGTAAAGAAAAAAGTCAGTCACAAATCGAATCAAAAGAGATAAAAATAAAGTTTTATGGAATGCCGTCATAAAAAAATAATATTCGCAAAACGCTCACTAAACTCGACTTCATCGCCACTAAACCACGTTAAAAACTCATAAAATAGATCCAACAATAAGCTTATTCAAGATTAAGGAACACCAAAAAAAAAAAAATTATTAAAAGTAATAAAATAAATAATAACGTTTAAAATTGTTGTATTTTTTTTTTTTTTTTTACAAAAAAAATTGAGTTGCAATATTAAAAATTAATGCTTTCCAAGCGCAATAGACTTTTAATAGGTTTTTATTTTTGAGTTAAGTGAGACTTCTTAACTGAAGCTTTTAACTGAAGTTTTTTTTTGAATTTATCGAATGCTTTCATTCTTTATCCAGAACTTTTAAAGTTTTAATAGGTGCAATTGTAGTAGTTGACTGGTGATAGATAATACACCTGAGTTAGGTCGCTCAGGATGGGACAGCAAAAACCCAATCATAATCTAATTATTTTGAAAAGACTTTTTTATGCAAATGATTCTTTTTTTTTTTTTTGGTGTCCTAAATCTCGTATAACTTGAAAAAAAAAGGGAAAAAATTCCTGTAGTTTAATAGCTGAATAAGTCGAAAATTAAAGAAACGTTTCGTCCTTGGATTTCGTTATACCGGCGTTCCGCGCAGGCGCACAGCGTTTTTCATACGTCCAGCACCTTAAAAACGAGAGAGAGAGAGAAAAAAACCAGTTGGAAAGAACGTACACTTACCGTACGAATGAAGAGAAGCATTATTTAGTAATTAATTTTTCCTAAAAGAGCACACACTAAACGCGTCATTTGGCCCTACGAAAAATTAACCGAGAGACAGAGAAAAAAGAGAACTTAAAAAAGTTCCAGATTGTTTTTTGTTCCGGCAAACGAAAAAAGATCTTCGATTGGTCCGACCAGGGTTCTTGTTGTTGTAACAGACGATTTTGGTTGGCGGAATAGATGGGAGATGGAGATAAGATGACCGAAATGAACCGTGTACCGAACATGGATGTTGCGCGTTAACCGTCTTCTTTTGGAGGAGTGAACCAACCTGTTTAAATAAAATTAGTTTTCATTAAAATAGTTGCCAAAAGAGAATTTGAAGCAACAGCGAAATAAGCTCATTCACTTAGCGTTAATAGGGTGAAATGTTCATCAAACTTTGTGGGATAGTTTTTTCACTACAGAAGAAACTCAATAATCCGGGCTGTTTTTGAGAAAATTCTTCTGAATAATTTAAGTGTTTTTGCAATCCTTTTTAATTGTATGAAATTGTGTCATAAGACAAAATTGAAATTGTTCTTGATTTGTATCTATGATATTCTATCTACTTTAAGGTCTAAAATAAGGTTGTATACATCAAAGCAGTGTAAAATTTATAAAAGGGTCAGGATGGAATAGCAAAAATTAAACAAACCCCATGTTTTTTGCATATTAAAAGGGGTTGAGATGAGCGATGTACTAACTAGTAGATACAGTACATTCACTTCGAAAAGTCGAAGCTGTAATTTTTAACTTTTTTCTCTTCTCATTGC
>JAQGAY010002566.1:0-10172 GCA_034698085.1 Polydesmus angustus
TGCTTATATGACATGTTTATTGAATCGTCTAGTGACAAGTTAATAGAAGAAGAAACAAGTCTAATTTGTCATTTTCCGTTTTTACATAATAATGGTACAGTATTTTGTAGAGCTTTTCAAGCCTAATTTTCATGTGGTGGGGGAAAATTGTAATAATAATTATTAAAATTATCTTAACAATGAATTTTTTGAAGTATCATGCATCAAGTTTCATGTGTTCAGGCCAAGGCGAGGTTATATATTGCTTATTCCATTGGCGCACAACTAAAAATACACGTACTAGCTGAAAAATTATAATTTTTTTATATATAAAGTGCACAGTAGGTATACTGTATAGGGCCTAGGGTAATGCATTGTATGGAAAAGTGTAGGCCTATGGAGTAAATGGCCTCCGTAGCTTTGATGGCACGTCCGCACTTTTGTCGAAATTTTTCATGGCCATTTTACAAAAATAATACTCCGAGTAATAGGCTATATTTTGTATACTTCTCCTCGCTAAATATCGAAAATAGCTATTACCTGGCATCAAGAATGCATATCACCAATCTTGTAGATAAATTATCTAAAATATTATGTCTTCTGTACAGTATAATAGCTTCACCAAAATTTCATAATGAACTTTTTATGATTTATTTATAACATCGAAACAAAGATGTATGCAAAGATTTAGCATGATATTAATTATAATTGTAGGTGTTCATGCTCTGTTTTGTTGATTAAATGCCAGCTATAAATCTCCCTTGTGCATCTTCTTGTAGCTAGTCAGTAATGCCATACCTGTAATGTTAAATTCCATTTTCATATTAGCCTAGATATAAAAATGGGCTACAACCGACAGTATAGGGTAGGCTTACATGTAGCCTATCATTGCCAATATTTTTTTAATTAATGCAAATTTTAATTCCATCTAGTGGCGCAAATAAAGTATCGTACATGTAATTCCTTTTATTTTAATAAAAACTTGTTAACGGAAGTCTCTCAAACTTTTTTACATTCTCTTTTCAATTAAGCGCACGAATTCAACAGTAACCAATTGGATATATCGCAATTCCATAATATTTACGTCGCGTTCAATTTTTGTGTATTCCAAACTATATTTCTTTCTCGATTCAAATAGTTTAACGTTATTTGCGTACATGTACAATGCAAAACACGACTGTCAGTAATAATAATAATTATGCAAATGTTATTTTAAAATTTGGATAAACTTTGAAGTCATGTACAATTGATTCCAATCCGTAATAATAAAATCGAAGCGTATTTCGTTTTACGGTATCATACGCACACATACACATACATGATAAATACAAAGGCAAGAATTATCGCATTAGCTGGCAAGTATTGTTTCAAAATACAATCGACTATCGTAATTGCTACATGTAAATAGAAATGGACTAGTAAATTTAAATCTATACGCCTAAAAGGAGATCTTCTGATAAATAGAAACTGGGACTGAATAACAGCTAAATTTCAATTAACTCTCGAATTATAATTAACATTTAAAGCAATAAATACTAATTTAAAGTAATTTTTCCAACGAGCTATCGGGTTTATCTAGCTATTTGCTGTTCATTTATTTAGCGCTACAAAATTTTAATTTAACATACAGTATAACGAGATTAAAAAAGTCCAAATTTGGTCCCTCACCTTCGAGGTTTTTTCAAATGATCGTTGCACGTTTATATAAAAACATCAATTTAAATTTGAAAAACAATAAATAAATCAAACATCACTCAACCAATTAAAATTTATATTTTAAATTAAATAATAATATCTAAACAGCTAATAAATTGTTTTATTATTTCAACGAGTTTTCGAGAGATGTATTTTAATAAATAGTATTTATAGTTCGCGCTTGTAGAAAAAATTTTATAATAAAAACTTTTTGAAGTACCGGTATCTAATTTATGTTTTGATTGAATTTTAACTTATCTCGACAAATATTAATTTTAAACTTATTATGATACATACTTAGTTCAAAGAGGAAAAAAAATAATAAAATACTTTACAGTCTTTTACAGAGTAATATTAAATTTTCCACACTTGCACTTTTTCAGCTATTACGCACCAATTTGAATGGTCGTAATATGATGAGATAATGTGGAGATTTTCTACATAATTTTCGATGAGATAATCTAATTCCCCTTCTCGAAACACGTGGTAGTATCGATGATGAGACGTGGAACCGCAATTTTCACTTCCGCTTAAAATACTATCTTCCGAAGTGGAAACAGACAGTGTATCCTGATGGTGACTTTTGCTCTCCGGAATAACACCCGATTTTTCAGCGATTTCCCACGCTGGGTCATCACCATGACCTGCAGCTGTAATAACACTAACGTTATTTTGAGATTTTAAACGTTTCCGACCTTTCTCGGAAAAATCGTTTTGTTCCATATCATCTTTCGAAGAGAATAAATTATCGGAAGACTCTAAATATTTCGTCAATCTATCCGACTCATCTATATCTAAAATTGCAGAGGGTCGTCTAGTATCTCTGAACATCGATTGGTCAGTTACGACGTAAAAATCAAGGGATTTACCCCGACTGATTGCACTCGACTTACTATTACTACATTTTGATAACGAACTGAAATTTGTTGATGTGCGCTGAGAACCTGCTTCAGAATCTGATTTACGACGATGTTTTTTCAGTTCTGTTGTTTTATTTCTAGTAGATCTACACATTGAAGCTTCATTACTAGCGTTTTGCAGCATTTTTTGGAACAATTTTAAATTGGCTTGAGAGATATTTCCATTTATTACATCTTCTCGAACCCTCCATTGACTTTCTTCAAAACTGTCTACCACTTCCGGTTCTAAAAAAATGAAAAAAAAAATTAATTAAAACATTAAATTTAATTTTTAATATTATAAATAAAACTGACATGCAAAATTTTCAAAATACAAGTTTCTTACAATTATTTAATTAAAAGTAGCATACTACTTGTACTATAAAAAAAAGTTTAAAACCAAAATTTATTGCAAGCTGCATATTTCAAAAAAAAAAAATATTTATAACATAAAAATGACGCACATTTTAAACTTACAAAATATTCAGTAAATGTAACTCAATCTTAAGAAATAATAAATTTAAATGATCTAACCTGCATTTATATAAAAATCGGTTTCCTCGTGGCTAATGGACATCGACATTTCAATATTTGTTAAACTATTATTTATTTCATTGTTTTCGCAAATGTCTTCTTCCGCCACATCTTCCATAATTAATTTCTGGTTGCAAATTGTGACAATTGAGCTAAAATCTATGGAAGCCTCATTACATTTTCGATTGCTAACTACAGCCACTTCAACCGCGCTTTGTAGCGAATTGGCCACATCCACGGCGGCGTCTAGTAAGCGTCCCGAAGACCCGGCATTGTCGTCGTTGGAAGATGTTTGATAAAGATCCAAAGAACAATCAATGTCTAATTGTAAACGCCTGTCTAAAAGGTCTTCGTCGTGATCACAGGATTTACAACTAGACGATGAATCCAACCAGCAAGTTTCGGCCAGCGATAACTTTTCGGCCGTATTGTGATACTCCACCGCGGCTACTCCTACTATATCGTAATCAAAATCTTCGCACTCAATATTTGTCCAACGTGAATAATCGTCTTCTTTCATTATCGTTTCCATGTCGGGCTGGTGCACGATATTAACGTAAAAAATGCTATCTAATGCTAAAGATTCGCTGGCGTCCATGTATTTCTCCCATTTAACGTCAATTTCTTCTGTTATCGCATCATTCGCTTCGATATTTTCTTCCATCATTTGCTCTTTGACTGCAATAGCTTCGTTAGCGATCACTGACACACAGCTTTCTTCGCTGTCAAAGCTGGTGTCACTACCTTCCTTCGAAGACGATTTCGTTGTGCTGCATAAACTATTGCGCTTGACTGACGATGCCCTTGAAGTCACATCGGTGGACTTGTGGCGTACGGCGATCACGGAAGCTACGCTATCATCACTATCTACGCTAGTGTCACTTTGTAGACTATCTTCTTTAATAAATTTGTTATTGCTATGATTATTTGCGAGAGACTGGCAACTTGCCTCGCTAATATTCTCCCCTGATTCGGCAAATGTTGAATCGCCGGTGCTATAACTGTGCTTTATAACTTGCTGCATGTGACATTGTTTCATGACGGAAAAAGAGGAGTGGCGCCGCAAAAGAGAAACCCAACGGCATGAACCGCCTCCGCTTTTACTTTGCGAATCGTTATCACAGTTCCTGCTTTTTCCGGGCATAGAATCTTCTCGGTTAATAGAATTTAATTGCATGCACGGTTGGCTTAAACGGCGAAAACCTTTTATGTTGAACGAACATCGATTGTTGGGGCTGTTATCTTGGTGATTTGGCGTCATCTCCATTAAAAAGTTCGCTTTCGATGATAACAGGACGAACGAATCTCGTTTTTTAGCGTCTGGATTACTATCGGACGATTGAAAATGATGCAGATTAGGCATTGAATGCGATGGGAAAAGATGGTCTCTATTAATGATCCGGTCGATAAACCTATTATCGACCCCGTTTTCACTTTTAGTCAATCTTCCATTTAAATTACGATTTTTTCGAAGTTTCACGTAATCTTTCGGATCGCTGTCTCTTCTTTCGTAATTATCAAAATATTTACACGTTTTCTTTGTTTCTTCTGATGGCAAATAATCGAATTGAGTGCTCATATCACGCGTTTTTTTAATTGGCGATAGATCGTGAAAACTCGCTGGTCCGTAGCTAAAATCCGTATCATAGTCTATTAGAATATGATTCCCGTTTTGATAATCTTCCATACTCAACGTTCGAGGAATTATTGTCAACTTACGCTCTCGATTTAGAATTAAGCTTCGAGGTCGCACTTTTCGGTCTGAAATGTGAGAAGTTCTTTTCTCAACTACTTTATCCGATAATTTCACAACCAACTTTGTATCGCTTCCAGAAATGCAACTCGATTTTTTTTCCTTGGCTAATTCTTCGTTATTGTTATTCACAATGGTGTTATTAATGGAATTATAATTTTCATTACCTTCTTCTACTTTTGCTAACGTGAAAATATTTGATTTTGAAAGTGGAACTGTTCGGGATCCTTTCGAGTCGACCGAAGAATTCGACGAATGTTTGGTGAAAGACGATGATGATCCGGACGTTGTGTCCTGACTAGTTTTCCTAGAATATTGAAGAAAGGTTGCGGAAAATAAATTGAGGAGATCACTTAGAGAACGAGATTTAGGAGCTACGGAATGAGAGTTAGGTGAATCGGTAGAGGCTGAGCGTTTCAGCCGGACCTTTAAAGATCTATTTCTTCTTCTGTTTAAAACTGAATCCTTTAAACTAGCCGTTCTCTCAAACGATTGACTAATGCGTCGCTTGAAAGAATCATTGTTATCCGAAGAAAAAGTACCTCTCCTTTGCCGTATTCTGCTCACTTCCTGTGGAACCTGATATGAATGATCGCCATCTACATCATAAAGCTCAATAGGTATGTCATCAGCGTTTTCGTTGCTATCTAAGCTGTCCTGTTTATCAAGTTCGGCATTGAGTCTATTTCTTGTCTCTATTTGGCAGTCGTTAGCACTAATATTAAGACACTCACTCTCGAAATTGTTTAAACTGCCAAACTGATCTAAGCTGTTAATACCGGGATTTAACCAGGAATTTGGATTATTGGATTTATAACTCTCTCCACTTCCCCAAGATAATTTTTGCAGCGCTCTCCTCAAAAAACTATAACAGGATTCGTTGGGACTGGAAAGATCAGAACTGCTTTGACTGCTGCTTCGACGATTGATTTGTCCACCCTCACTAAAGCGGTGGCGGCTCAACCAACTTTCTCGGAATTTTGGTCGTTTTCTTATCGGAAATCTAAAATTAGAATGGCAATTCCTGTTAATAACTACCGTATAAAATAATAATAAAATTATAATTACGATAAAACGGATGGCTCACTCCCTGAGGTGTAAGCGTGATAATTAAGAATATCTTCTTCACTGTTCGTAGTTGTGCTAGTCATATCCTTCTCAATTGAAGTTTGATCTGCAAACAAATAAATGAATGAGCATTCTAAATGGTGAGCATTTCGAATGTCTGGATCAATGTTTTATTATATTAAAAGAGTATTTATTTGATTTAACAAAAAAATGTTTTTTTTATAAAAAAACTTTCTGAATTTCTCTGTAAAATGGCACCATATTTAAATTTTTATTCTTGCTGGTTTTTTAACAGCAAGCGGAAGTTATACAATACCGTATACTACCATTTCGGGCACGCTGTATTTAAGCTTCATTTTCAAATTTAATTTTATGATTTTTTGTTAAAATTTATTTACCGATACGTAATTTAAGTACATTTCTAATTTATTTTACAGTGCGCACTTAAGTAGCCTACTTTTTAAATTTAGAAAACTTTTTAAAAAGCAGATTTTAAAAATTTAATTAAATAAAGGAAATTACGTACGATAACTTTAAAAGTGCCGAAATTTTACATAAAAAAATTTATTAAATGAAAACATTGTATAGTTGGCAATATTTACAATTCAATGAAATATTTTTTTATTTGTAAGTTATTTAGTTGCGCAATTTTGAAATAAAATTTACCTTCGCTGCTAACCCGGACAGGCTTATGCCATGGCACCAACACGTCCTGCGATTCAAACTAGTAATCCCAAAAATTTTAAACTCTTTTTTAAACTCTTAAAAAATAGCAAACAAACCTTTCGATGTTTTTGTTCCATGGCCCAAACTGTGATTACGAGTCTCCCACCAATTCGTAGAACTCTGGCCAACTCTTTAATAGCCTCGATTCTTCTTTCAGTTGTGGCCAAATGGTGAATAACCGAAATAGAAATAGCGGCATCAAAAGATTCTTCTCGGAATGGAAGCGTCAATATGTCACACGTGACCACTTCGTGTCCCTTCTCTCGAGCCAGCTCAGCCAAACTTTGACAACGATCCAAACCCAAGGCAAATATCTCGGAATTTTTGTCTAAATATTTTCCGCTACCACACCCTAATTAAAATAATAAATTAAATTTTCATGATAAAATCTTCTCTAAAGCTAACTCGATTTACCCGCATCACATATTAAGGAGCCAGGATCCAAATCTAGTAGGAACTCGTTGATTTTGGGCCAAGTTCTATTTCGGCTGTCTCTAAGATACGGTGCTATCTGATCGTAAACATCGTATACGTAAGTTTTCTCTAGGGCCAATGATCTTTCTTCACGTTCAGTTTTCTCTCTCGCATTTTCGTCGTCCTGATGTTTGTCGGTTGCCAGCTCGGATGATGGCGACTTGGAATCATGCTGAGACAAAGATGGGGAAGAGACAGGTGACGCGATAATGTCTTGCTCAATATTCCTTTTATTCAAAGTGGCGGTGGTGGCAGCAGATGAACCGTGAAGACCAAAGTCGAAGCAAGAGCCCATTCTGAAATCACTTAGGGGTTTTCGAACCAAAGTGCACCCGGATAACCAGCTAGAAACGGGCAAATCAATATCCACCTGTGAATGCTCATATTCGACTGCTTCTTCTTCCTCGCTTAATCTCTCTTCCGCTTCCACATAATCTTTGCTTTCGGAACTGATCAAGCCTATTATTGTTTTCAGAGTCATCATCTAACAAATCCATTCAAAGATACATTAACAACTTTGCAGTTGTTAAGGCTCCTGTAAATTATAACATAATAAATAAGGGCATTTATTTAAAAATTAAATTATAAAGTAAATAACAAATTATATAAATATCAATCATTTAATAATAATATAATAGCTTGCACTTTAAATTTATTTATAAACCAAATAACACGACCTATCCGTTAACGAATAATAATGTAAATTGTAAAAGATAAAAACTAGATTATAATTATGCCAATCCATAATAAATTCACTTAATTCAATTTTAGATTATGCAAAATATTCAACTCATTTTCTAAAATTATTATAATACTGTATTTTTATTATAATAATTATACAGTAGGCTTAATGAAACTTATGATGCGTATTAGCATAGTATTAGTGGTATTAGTATTCTTTTTTTAATTTTCTCAGAACAACCAAGCCGTTCGATTAAATCCATAAATATTTGCAAGCCGATTTAAATTTTTTAATAAAGTAACAACATTATCGCACTTTATAGACTTATAGTATAATTTTCAACGAATCAACATAATAATAAACGGGCTAGTTATAAACCGAAGGTTATGACGTCAATGAAGTCTGATAAAAGCACCATTGGCTACAGCAGTAAACACGGTAAATTAAAAGAAAAAGCTCTTTGACAACGCTGTTCTTCAGTAACAATCAAATAACATATTTCTTATTTTCGTACAAATTGTAAATTCTAACTGCATCTCGAGTTCACACACTAACCCATTACCGGTAAATAAAAAGAAACGCATTTACCAAGTTTGTAATGAATATTCACTTACGATTCATCCGCATGGAAAGTGCATCTACGCAAACTCAAAGCCCAAATACTAAACACTATGTATCTATCCGGTACATTTTTTTTTTCTAAAAATAAAAAAAAAAACTTTTTATTTAAAGTAGACGATGAATCGTCTAGTGATTTACAAACGACGTTCGCATTAGCATTCAACAGTACATTCTGCGCTGTATGCAAAATATAATGCACAAAGCGCATTAGCTTAATCGAGCGATGCAAAATAATAATATATCCATTCTCCAAACTTGCACTTACGCATCTCCATCTATTTTTTTTTTCTTTTTCGCAACTCACCTACGCGAATTTCTACATTTGTAATTGATGAGCGAGAAAGATGAAGCGCAGCTACTAATTAAAATATTTGTAACATATCAGATCGATGTTAAACGCGGTTATATTGTGTCATTCTATCGTCTATCTAATCGGTCCAATCTGTCCGATCACACTCGGTAGACCTGAATTCTAATGGCAAATGGCACATAATCAAAATGATTTTATCAGCTGACACTACCACTGCACTAGCCAAGCTGTGCATCAGTGCTCGCGAGCCTCGATGACAAGCTTTGTAGAAAGTCTAATGCTGTGGCTAAGCTAATGCGCACAATATGGTACACTTAAGGCGAAACGAGATAAAATTCGCTGTAAAATTTTTTTGTGTTTTTTGTTTTTAAACCTTTTCTCCGCAATAAGCCGTATAATCTCCTTTTAAAAGTTTCGCGTGAAACGAAAGCTTGCATTAGCACATAACATTTTTTAAAAAGCACAGTACATGTATGATAAAGGCGACTAATTTCGTTTAAATGTAGTTTTCAGAGTGTACTACAGTATATAATTTTTTTTAAAAAAAACGAATTCCACCGTATATAATGAAAGTCGAATAAAATACAGAATCTAGTTTTAGTGTTCTTTTTTCCGCTGCGTCCTTTTTTTATTTCTTATTTTCAGCACTAGTACTGTAGTCAAAAAAATTAATTTGAGAATTTTCCGAACAACTGTAGAAAAAAAAAGTTGACATGTTTCAAATAACTTTTTATACTTTATCGGATATTTTTTTTTGTATGGGTGGTAAAAAAAATATGATAGTGTGGCGTAACTAACGTCACATCCTGTACATTCAATCGAGCCAAATAAATTATGACGCAGAAAACAATTTCCCATGTTTTTTCTATCTATCGTTTCACCTTTCCTCATTCAACATCATTACACACACACGAAAAACCAATAAGCTGTAGGTAACACGCAATAATCGTTACCTATCTACCTTCTTCCACTCAGCCCCCCATCCACTCTCTTCACTTCCCCACCTCCACTTCAGTCTCCTATTCCGTTTCTATATTCATTGATACTCGTATGTATCACTAGCCAGGCATTTGCTTATTCGCAATGACACTGTAAACCCCTAAAATAGATCCAGCTCAACCGCTTCTCCAGCGATCGATTTCATGCCAAAAGCACGCAAAACAAATCGAATTTCTACGCAAATATCAAATTTAAAAAAGAAACGCTTTTGATGAAAAAAACGGCCGGAAAAATTATCGTTAGTCAAGATGTTGTAAACAGAAAGAGAATAATAAATGTATGTCTCATCTTAAAAGATGGGATCGCTTTAAAGTGGTTACGCCATATTTTATTATTGTGATACCGTAGTCTGATAGATCTTAAATACCCTTATAACTTCTCCCATTAATTATGTCGGTCAGGTGAGAAATTCTTCCCTGCTAAAGTGACATA
>JAQGAY010002567.1:0-10170 GCA_034698085.1 Polydesmus angustus
CGAAAAAAATTCCTTATAAATTTAAAAAAATTTCTTATAAATGTAAAAAAAAAATCCTTATAAATTAAAAAAAATCCTTATAAATTAAAAAATTAAGGAGGATCTTTAAACTTAGATTGGTTCGTATTTGATCAAACCATCAACTAAAAGCAATTTTAAGGACAGCTATTATTATTATAAATAAACTTATTCCTAATATCGCTTAAGTTACCTTTATATCAAAATACTCGTATAATTGTTATGTACAGTAGGCAACTGATCACCAAAATTAATTATGACGAACAATTTTTTTAAATTCTTTTTTGCTTTGAAAATTTTGTAGTTTTTTATATATAATTGTATATAATTAAAATCTGTCAAAAGAAATAGGGGAAAATAAATAAAGTATAGGGTGTTTGCGGAACTTAGCCAATTTTCAAAATTGAATAAATAAGTCAAATTTTAACGTAAATGCGTTATTTTTTCATATTTACATTCATCGACATCTCAAATTTTATAATTAAAAACAATTTCTGGAATATTACCTCCCTAACTGAATGGGCACGTGTTAACAATTACTGCGGTTCATTTATATTATACGAAATTTTAATGAATTTTCTTCTCACAAATTTTGAATTTTCTTCTCTCGAATTTCGTTTTTTTACTCAAACAATTCAAATCTCTACTTAAAAATTTTGTATTTTTTACCAAAAAGACGAATTATTATTATCTTAAAATAAACGATAACTTTCTAAAAAAAAAAACTTGTAAAAAAAAAAAAAAAAAAATACAAGTCACGTGATAAATAAATAAATAAATGAACGAGTATTTTGAAACCTACATTTATTTTAAAACTCCTACAGTATAATTCTCTCCTAAAAAAAAATACAGACATTTTATTATGTGTGTTTTAATTATCACTACAGCGTATAAGTGGAGATTCTTAAAACTAATTAAATAATAATTTGAAGAGCTTTAAACAATAAAAACGCTTGATAAGTTAGACGAATTAAATTAACACCGTATCTGGTAATTAATTAAATAAATTTAAAAAACATTAATTAGAAGTGACAGTTCGATTGAAGACCAACTAATCGATACGTAGAGCGCCTGATTTAGCTCCATGAAATGTGATGATGAGATCATGAATTCCGCTAAGTTTAGTATCCAAGAACTGGACTAGAGTATAGAAATCGCAGAATTCGCTTCCGGTTTGCCCAACCGGAAATGTTACGAAAAGAGCGTTATTGATACTGTTCAAATGTAAAGACACGTAAAGGGTTAGGGCAGAGTTAAGATTGGACAGGCGCAGAGTGACCATCTCCACTCCACTTCCAAATCGAAGTAGACCAGCGACGAGATGTTGGTCACAGCCTCCACATAATGGACACTGGTATCGGGACATCCGTCGTAAATGTTAACACTCTGCTGGGAATTGTAGTCTTCCGCCTCCGTCATCTCGGTGGCCAGCTGCGGTCCGCTATACCTGAAAATTAGCCAGTCTATACCGGGTGTTCGAAAAGTAAGTACTCAACTTCCGTCGGCTATTAAAAAAAAACTAGCATAGATAAAAATGTAAAAATTGTGTCATTTTACAGAGAAACTCAGAAAGTTTTTTGTGTATAAAAATAGTTATTTTATTAATTCAAAAAATATATAAAAAAGTTAGAATTCAAAAAATTACATTTTTCATAGAAAAAAGTTTCAATGCAAATATTTTTTTTATAGAATATTAGAAATATTTTTTTTCAAAAAAAGGAGGAATTTTTAGTAAATTGTTCCAAAGGTATTAATAATTTAATATTGTGTATTTTTAAAACTAATTTTTTACATATAAAATTATTCAAGCTTGAACGCTCAGTTACTCTATGTGCTTTAAAATGAATGCAGTTGATGCAACTCAGTGTATTGGCTTGACTAAATTTTAGAACTAATTCTAAATTATTTTTATTTTGAATGTCTGGGGCATTGTTTTATTAGTTACATTATTTTTTAATTGCTATTACATTTTTGTTTAATTGTTATTACGCTGTTATCACAGGATAATACTGCTCAAGTGAATGCAAAAGTAACTTTTTGAATTTTTAAGTTTTTTTAACATTTATTGAAGCAACTAAAAAATTAATTTTTTACACAAAAAACTTTTTTAGTTTCTCCGTAAAATGACACCATTTTTAATTTTTTATCTTTGTTAGTTTTTTTTTAAGTTGGGTACTTACTTTTCGAACACCCGGTATTTAAGCCAGGTTCTGTATAAAAATTACTAATATACAGGTCGGGCACTCCGCTAAGAGGAGGATCAATAACAAATTCCAGAGTAACGAAATCGCAAAGGTCAGTACCGGTTGGCAGAAAGTCGAAGGAAAGAAAAGGAGTGCCATCGTAGCTGTCTAGGATGAAATGAATAGCTTTGGTGGGGATAGCAGCGGCGTTAGAAAAACGTATGTTGAGCGTATCCACACGCAGCCCGAACTCCCCCGAGGATATTGGAGCGAATGCGTCTCGTAAGTGGAGGGATCGGCGCGGATGTAACTGATGTTGGGGTCGGCGGTACAATTGTTGGCCACTGACGAAAAGCCGAACTCATTCTCGTAATCTTCAGCTTGGATTAAATCCGTAGCGATGAAGTGCCCCAAACAGCTGACGAAATTAAGCAGAGTTAAACAGTACAGTGGAACTCCAATATTCGTCCCCACCAATATCCGTCATTTTCGAAATTCGTCATGTTTTTTCTTGTTTAATATTCGTCGCAGATTCAATATTCGTCACAATTTTGACGCCACTTTCAGTCAGCTGATCGTCATTATAAGTGGGAATTTTAAAAATTATAGCAAAAAAACAAAATTTGAGAAATTCTTTAAAAAAACGAGTGCTAATGACTCGTCTTAAAATGCTGATAAATCATCAGAAAATCAAAACAAGTAAATTATTAAGTGATTAATATGCTATTTTTGCAAAGATTTCTGCGTTATTTTGTTTTTTCTTAAAAATAGGTATACGTGCAAAGTTCAGGGCTGGGGACGGATTAAACCATTTTTAATGTATTCCTATGGGAAACTGTGTTCGATATACGTCATTTTTGCTATACGTCAATTTCTCTGGAACGGATTAATGACAAATATTGGAGTTCCACTGTACGTGGTTAGCAGTGCTAGAACTAAGCGACGTCGAAACATATTAGCAGCAAATTTTTCGCAGCTTCTTTCGACACACTTGGATTAAAAAATGAATATAAAAGAGAAAGACAAAATATAAGAGTTTGTATACTGTAGATTGAAAGTCGTAAATTTAATCTCTCTCAACGTTTAATCTACTAAGATAAATTCTACGTAAGTGCATTATGTAATTTGATTATTAAGTTTGGAAATATTATTATGTATAAGCTTGTACTTTGTAAAATACTATCAGATTTCTAATAAATTTCGCTGAGCTCTCCTTGATACCAATTATCTGAATTTTTTAAAGTTGGATTTTATAAGTGAGGGTGCGGCGCGAAATGAAGGGACGCACACAGGATGCGAGTTACGTCATTCAATTTTGTGAATCCGCCCGACCAAGCCTAATTCGCCAAATTCCTTAAATACTCCGCCTAAATAGAATAACACGCGCCCAAAATGCCTACAGCAAATATTTTTCATTACCTGCAGTATTCATGACGTATCTCCTTATCACACAAACGATTTATAGACGATTTTAAGCGCATTTGCCCCAAAACTTTCAAATTAGCAGGGATAAATATAATCTTATAACAAATTTTTAATGAAAGAAATTTTTATTTTTTGCCAAAGCTAAACCCAAAAATAAAACAAAACGTATAAATTTAATCACAAACATTGTGCTGTATTACGTATAATTATCATCTATTCAACAAATAGATGGATATTACATAATAATATTGATTTCCGCGCAACATAATTATTATTATTAAAAGTTAAAATGACACTTTTTGTTGAACAACATAAAAGCTCAAATCCGCTGCTTCATAAACCTCGCTGCAATTATTGTAAGAATACTTAATTTTGAATGAACATAACACGTACTTAAACAACAAAAAATGTGAAATGTTTATTTAAACTATTGCTACAAACCACTTTAGAACACGCTGATTACCAAAAGAGAACAAAATGTTTTTAATTAGGAACGACAGTTTGATTGAAGACGAACCAGTCAAGACGTAGAGTGCTGACAATTTCTCCGGGGAATGTGAAGATGAGGTCGTGGACTCCGTTGGGTTTATTCTCTAGGAATATGGCCAGCGTATAAAAGTCGCATAAATGGCTTCCGGTTTGCCCAACTGGAATAGTGACGAAAGGCGCGTTATTACTACTGTCCAAATGTAAAGATACGTAAAGGGTCATGCCAGGGGACTCATTAGACAGGCGCAGAGTGACCATTTCTATTCCCCTCCCAAAGTCCAGTTGCTGGTAGACGAGCGATGAGACATTCGTCGTAGCCTCGATATAATGGACACTGGTATCGGGACAATCGTTATAAAATATAGTGTTCCGCTCTGAATTATATTCTTCCACCTCCACCTTCTTCGTGGCCATCTTCGGTTTGCTGTTACTGAAGATTAACCAATCAACACTTACAAAAGAAGATGAAGTCACAATGTAGAGATCGTGCACTCCACTGAGAGGGCCATCGATTATGGATTCTATAGTGAAAAAATTGCATTTGTCAGTCCCGGTTGGAGACAAAGAGATGGTCAGAAATGAATCTACACTAGTGCTGTCCAGTCGGAAATATATAGATGTATTGCTGTTAGCAGCGTTAGACAAGCGTATAGTGAGCGCATCCAAGCGGCCCCCGAAATCAACATCACTGTATCTGAGATAACAAGTGCTAGAGCCATAGTCAGCTGTAGCGTAAGTGATGTTAGGGTCAGCGGTGCAATTGTTGCTGACCACTTCAAAAGAGCTTTCGTACGTGTAATTTTCAGCTTGGATTAAATCGGTGGCAATGTAGTGACTGGAGCAGTTTATGCATGTAAGCGACGTTAACCAGTAAATGGTTAACGTTAGGAAAAATCGCAACATTTTTAGCTTCAATTTAACGCACAAATACGCACAAGTTGATGACGATTATAATGCACAAAACGGATTTTAAAATAATAAAATTATTTTTTGTGCGGATTTTTATAGAAATTTATTGAAGGCCATAAAATCATTTCTGTCAAAGTTTAATCTCCTTAGATGACATTTATTTAACTGTCATATTTCATTTTTATTTTCCAAGAATTTAGAAATAAAAATGCTTTAACCTTGTCAAATGCTTGAGCTCAAGCGATCAAGTCGGGTTTTTTTGAAATAATATCTTGATTCTAAATTAAGTGTTTTGTTGTTTATGACGTGGCATAAAAATAATGGAAAGTTTTTTTTATAAAAAAAAGCTACTTAATTTGTTTGCAATATTGAAATCTATGCCTGCAACTGCTCGGAGCTTATTCCTAGAAAAACTACTCAAAAATTAAAAGACTTAACTCCTACTCTTATACTTAGTTTCCACCGAAATTGGCAATCGCGATTGGCGAGGTTTCTTTCGAAAGCTGCATTCAGAAACAAATTACCGGTAAAAGTCATATTTAAGACCAAAGTTCAAAATATTTTTTGGGCTTCTACATTTTAAGAGAACATAGTCCAAGAAGTTTAAATTTTGAATTGACCTTGCAATAATACTGTTACCTTTGGTCTTAAATATGACTTTAAATTTATTTCTGAATGCAGCTTTCGAAAGAAACCTCTCCAATCGCGATTGACAACTTTGGTGTAAACTAGGTATTACTAACAGTTTTAAAACCTTAATAGTGGAATGAGACCCAATCCAACCAAATAAATGCCAGGGATTAAAGGGCTGCAAAAATTGAAAAACAGTAAGGAATGTTTCTATCCCTAATGTAATTATTATAATTTTTGATTTTGTGACAAATTCGGTTTTTAAACAGGTTTTTACTTTATTTAAAAATCACGTTTATGCAAAAACAAGAAACAAATGACAACAAATGAATGAGTTTTTTAAATTGTGTTCTAATCAATAATTATTGTAAACACGATTTGTTAACAGATCAGCAATGCTTTATTAAACGATGAATATCAATGCAGTTTTAATTTAAGAAAATCAACAGGAATTGAAAAGTTCATTCACTTTATTACTCCGTAATTTTTAATAACACTGTCCATTTCCAGTTACCGGTAGTTTTTTTTCTCATCACTTTTTCAAATTTAAAAAAACTTTACCAGCAGAGCTCGAACCATCAACTCTTAGGACCATAGGTAGCTCGCTTGCAAGGTGCACTACCAGACACTTATAACATATGTTCATTAAATCCATATTTATTTATGTCTGTGTTCCTTCAACGTAGAAAAAGAAGAAGGAGTGCAAGTCAAGAGAAAACCGTAAAGCATTTCGTATGAGTTGTATACGTGCATTTAAGGTGTCCTTAAGACTTCAGGAATTTTTTTCCGTAGAGAGGGTGCAGGCGGCAGTCGATAGAGGGCGCTGTAAGCATGCCGTGGGGTGTCAATCAGCTTTTAAGTGCTAACTGTATTTTTATTTATTTATTGTTTTTTTATTTGATTAAGAATAAGACCAAATATCATAGAAATAATAGCCTATAGGTGGACATTCTTAAAATTTATATTTAATAACGGTA
The DNA here is from genome assembly GCA_034698085.1 of Polydesmus angustus. Classification (NCBI taxonomy): domain Eukaryota; kingdom Metazoa; phylum Arthropoda; class Diplopoda; order Polydesmida; family Polydesmidae; genus Polydesmus; species Polydesmus angustus. The sequence continues at coordinate 6,632 of JAQGAY010002567.1, forward strand.
ATAATAATTAATTAACTTCTTAAATAATTCATTAACACATCATACTACTTTACTAGCCTAAATTTTAGGATATAAAATGCATACTATAACTGCAATTTCCAATAAATGAAAAAAACTTAATTGGAAAAGGCAGTCTGATTGAAGACGAACCAGTCGAGATGTTGAGCGCCGGATACTGCTCCAGGGAATGTGAAGATGAGGTCGTGGATTCTGCTGGGTTTAGTATCCAAGAATTGGTCCAGAGTATAGAAGTCGCAGAATTAGCTTCCGGTTTGTTCAACCGGAAATGTGACAAAGGAGCGTTATTACTACTATCTAAATGTAAGGACACGAAGAGGGTTAAGCCCATAACATTGGACAAGCGCAGAGTGACCATCTCCACTCCACCCTCAAAGTCCAATTGGTAGTAGGCGAGCGACGAGACGTTTGTTTTAGCTTCGATGTAATGGACACTGGTGTCGGGACAATCGTTGTAAAAAGTTATACCCTGCTTGGAGTTGTAGTCTTCCGCCTCCATCTTCTCCGTGGCCAACCTCGATGCACTGTTGCTGAATGTGAACCAATTAATATTTATGGACTGATATCAAGGAACAATATAGAGTTCATGCACTCCGCTGAGGGGCTTTTAGGATCAGTTCATTAGTAATAAAGTCGCAGTTGTCGCTATCGGTAGGAGAAAGGGCAAATGAGAGGAAGTTGGAGCCAATGGAGTTGTCCAGGCGGAAGTATATATAGGTACTGCTGATATCGGTGTTGGACCACCGAATAGTGAGCGTATCCGCGCGCACACCAAATTCAACATCAGCGTATTGGAGATAAAAAACACTGGCGCCATAAACGGTATTGATGTAAATGGTATTGACGTAAGTAATATTGGGGTTAGCGGTACAATTGCTCACCACTTGGAAATTACTAGTTGAAGTGTAATTTTCGGCTTCGATTAAATCAGTGGCCATGAAGTGAGTCGAGCAACTGATGAACATGAGTGACGTTAACCAGCAAGTGGTTAGTGTTAAGAGAAATGAAAACATTTTTAGCTGTAACAATTCGACGACGATTATAACAACAGTACAAAACAACGTTTAAAATAATAATATATACGTGAGGGTTTTTATATTGTAATTATTATTGAAAGCAATAAATTTATCTTTATCAAAGTTTAATCAACTTAGATTACATTAATTTAAACGTTATAGTCTAGTTTTATTTATTTAATTTCCTCTTGAGTTTTGAAATAAAAGCTTTAACCTCGTCAAATGTTAGAAAATTATTATCAATTTCCCAGAACTCTGATATATAATCATATTGTATAGTGCTTTTTTATGGATTGCGTAACAATATGAACAATATAATACAAATAGCTTTAATATAAGAACAATAAACTCAAATTGTTCATTTACTTTGCTTAAGTTTCAAAATAATACAAACCACATATCAACAATATAATTTTAACAACATATTAGTACTTTGATTAATATCGAATTTGATTGCGGTTGACATATTTTTAAGATTAAATAGAATAGACTTTATTATTTTCAAGCTTGTGAAATAGATTATTGAAAACAATGAAATTAGCAAAAACAATAATAATTTTAAAAGGTTCATCTGTACTGCGAAACCCCTTAATTTCATTAAAAATGTATCACTTTTTTATCTCTTGTTATAGAATTGTATTCGAGTATAGGCGACTTAGCATAATAATACTGTATGTGGTGTTCGTTGGATGACGTTAGTTTTGAAACGTAAATTAATCATTCAAATATTATTGAAAATTATTATTATTATCATCTTTTATTGCTTATTACTTTGTTACTTAAATAGGTAGAAAATTTTAAAGCTATTCAATGATAGTATTAATTAAAGCGACAATATTTGTTGATTGACAAAAAATTTAAAAACTAAAACTTCCGAAACGCAACAAATATCGACAACACACTCATTTGGTGTTTTTTTTAAATTAGTAAAATGTTAACCACAAAAATCAAAAGCGGAAAAATAATTGATTGGGGTATTGCTAAAAAAGATGAAAAAAAAAAAATTTTAATTGGGAGCAACCGTTTGATTGAAAACGAACCAATCGATACATAGAGCGCCGGAAATATGTCCAGGGAATGTCCAGGAATTGAATTATAGTGATGAAATCACAAAATTGGTTTACGATTTGCCCAACCAGAAACGTGACAAAAGGAACATTATCATTACTGTCCAAATGTAAGGACACGTAGAGGGTAAAGCCGGGTGATACATTGGGCGCGCGCAGAGTGATCATCTCCATTCCACTCCCAAAGTCCAATTGGTAGTAAACCAGCCACGAAACGTTGGTTTTTGGCTCGATATAACTGGCACTGGTATCCGTACAGTCGTTGATAAGGTTAATATTTTGCTGATAATTGTAGTCTTCTGCCGCCATCTTCTCCGTGGCCAACCTCGTTGCACTGTAGCTGAATGTCAACCAATCAATATTTAAATGATAAAAATTAGATACAGTATAGAAATCATGCACTCCGCTGAAAGGAGAATAATAATTCTATTGAGTGATCTTTGACCTTTCCGCCAGGGGAACATATTTTTAATCAATTGGGTATTTTATCGAGAACAAATTCATTAGTGAATAAATTGCAATTGTCGGTTCCGGTTGGAGAAAGGACGAAGTAGAGGAAGTAAGGGCTACTGGAACTGTCCAGACGGAAATACGAGGTCAAATCAAAAAGTTCGTGCAAATATTTAATTTCTCCCGCTTTATTTGACCGATTGATATATTTTTTTGTGAACATGTTAGAAAACATGTCTTTGACCAAAAACTAAATTGGCAACTATTTCTACAACACATTTTAGGTTTTTCAGCAGACTAAAGACGTTGTGTTGTAGACCGGTGGAAATAAATATCAGTTATGTTCGGCGATTTTTTAATGTTCACTACGAAAAATAGTTTTTTTAAGATAATTTCATTGTGTGCCACTGAATTTTTATTTTAAGGTGTTACAGTTAATAAAGACTACTATTTGAGAAAGTTAAATCTGTTAAATTTAACAGAATTTGTTGAAAACGTTTAAATTTATGGAGGACCACATGAACCATTATGGTGCTGCATTGGTGCACCGGAGTGACAGGCTCACACTAAAATGTTACTTACAATAACTATAATACCAAATTGGGCCTAATGTGTATTGTTTTGGTAACCAGATAAAAATTAAACAGTGCGTGAGACTCCCGCGCGACAGAAGTGAAACTTCTTAAATCCTACGGAAAAGGGAACATTGGAAAATATGTCGTTTTAAATTTTTTTTCAATTCGCGCAATTTTAAATTTTTTATTTCGCGCTATTTTAAATTTTTTATTTCGCGCAATTTTAAATTTTTTATTTCGCGCAATTTTAATTTTTTTATTTAGCGCAATTTATATTTGGCGCGCTTTTAGGGTGTCGTTTCCGGTGTCGGTTCCGGGTGTCGTTTCCGGTTAGTGAGAGCAATTCACTCCCATCCAAATTCCATGTCACGTGCATATTTTCCGTACCCAAGGCTATAGAAGTTTCACTTCAA
>JAQGAY010002568.1:0-10167 GCA_034698085.1 Polydesmus angustus
CATTGAACAAAACGCTAGTAATATTAGCAAAAGTTCATTATGAAATAGGGCCCAAGTGTCTCTTTTATAGGTGTCCAAAAGATATGCTATGTTATTGTCTTACTGACGCAATAAAACAGTAATATTAGAAAAAGCTCATTATGAAATAGGGCCCAGGACAATCATTTTGCCTGCCATGTTGTAGATAATAAGTTATGCACCAAACCATAGCTTCCTTAAAGGGACTCTTCTCTATAGGAGGCTAGGACCAAACTACAGTAACTAATGGCACTTCTTTTTAGCAGTTTTTAAAGAAAAATTCCAATTTTTAAAAAATGGTATTTTCATCCCTTTTATTTTTACTCTTAATTAATGAAGGAAATAAAAACTGTCGATGAGTGATTTTTCGTAAGAAAAAGATAATGAAATGTAAATGTAAAAGGATATTTCAACAAGAAAAAAAAAATGTGTTTTTACAGAGTGCTGAAAATGTAAGTGTACACTTTAACAAGTTGTGCTTTATTTCAAATGCATATTAACTATCCGAACTATCTAGTGTCGGTGTGCTAAATGAACCGTATTTAAAGTGCACACAAACTATTCCAACACTCTGTAATTAAGAAGAAAGTTTTTGTTTTTTGATACATAAAAAAGTGTCGTTAACTTACGCGTTCTGAATTGGAAGTGTGCCCTCGGCCGACACCTTATAATAGCCCGGATCCCTTGTCGATAGTTGGCATTAAATCCGCAATAGATGATGGGGTTTATGGCGCTGTTGGCGTAGGCGATGAAATAGGCGAAGAAGGAGAGATCGTCAAACCACGTGGGAAGCTACAACAAACACACACACAATGCAAATAAAAAGCATCAATAATTATTACCGTATGCACTTGCAAAGTGATTCATTCAACTTCGAATGCATAATTTACAAATACATTAGCGCTTACTCTTTTTAATTTTATTAAAAATGAAGAACGTGATAATTATTATTTTACATCCAAAAAAAATTTGAGAGAAATCGTCGCAACAAAAAATCGACTGGAGATATTTGAAATAATGTAAACAAAAGAACAATAAGTTTGGAAAGTGTTTATGGAGAGGATAAATAAGCGCTATACTTATCTTTTAATGGCTGCCTTAAGAGCCAACACAACAACAAAAAACTCCTCTAAACAGAATTTAATAGCTGCAGCGCATCCTCAATATATAAAAAAAAAATCGAGATTTTCAGCAAATAAACCCCTATGAATCAAAGTTTTGAAGAATTAAACCTTTAAAATTTAAAGTTTTGAGCAATTTAACCTCTATAATTTACATTTTTGCCAACTAAACTTCTGTAAATAAAAGATTTGAGTAACTAAGCTTTTTATAAATTATAGTTTTGAGCATCTAAACCTCTATAATTCAAAGTTTTGAGCAAGTACATGTAAAGCCCTGAATAAATTGAAGGTTAGACACATGGGTGATGGACCTCGTAGAAATAACAATTTTGCAAATGGATAATTAAATGAAGCCTCTATAAGTCGAAGTTTTTAACCATTAAAAATTGAATTAAATGTCTAAAATTAAAGGTTTGGACTTCTACAGTATTTATCAAATTTTTAGCCTCTTTAAACACTTTCCCGCCGTCTCTATACACCTGGGTTAGGTCGGTGAGGATGGGACAGCAAAAATCAAATCAAAATCTAGTTTCGACAACTCAAACTGTGCAATTTAACGCATTAATATGAGAACCGCGGATAACTGAACCCCATTATTACCATTAAATTTAATATAGATTTAACCTAATACGTTTATCGAATTTATTGCCCAAATTATTAAGGTTGTTTTTATGGTAGCCTATTTAAGAATTTTTTGCTTAGTTGTTTTTCGCCAAAATAATACCACATAACACGCCCATTTAAGTACTGTATAAGAATTAATAAAAAAGATATCAATAATATTATTATTATTTTCATCATGATGTTTGGGTAAACAAAATTAGCGAACATTTTATGTACCGTATGTTTTTCAAGTCTAATTAAAATTATTACTTTGCAAAATAATTATTATTGCGGCATAAGTCCTTTTTTAAATCTATTGGGAATATTAATGATATTTTAATATGTTCAATAACAAAATCCAATCAGTAATTTAGTAATTTTCTTTGAGTTATTATTGTCAATAATATTAATCTTTATACTCATATTTCGATAAATAACAATTTTTAATTAAGCCAATTTTGGGGAAAACCCTGGTCTAGACTTTTCGACATACCGATATTAAATTTAGATAATATTTATGTAAATTTATAAAACTAAGAATTACGTTTTATAAGACTTTGAAATATAATAATCATATTTTTGAAATGGTGCAGAAAAGAATAGAAAAAATGGACACTTTCGTATTGCAGATAAAATCTTGAAAGTCGCACAACATAATGTAAAGTTAGTAATTACATTTTTTTAAACAAGAAACAATTGCGGAGGAAACGCATTTTTATCATCGAGTGTCCATATCTTGCATTTGAAAAGCATATATGAAATAGTCACTTCCAATAAATATTTTGACAAAATTAATTTTTGTTGTACGTGCATAAATTACTTAAAACTACACACAATAATTTCTTATTTATTATTTTCTTAAATATCTTTGAGATAAAATGAGTGGTCTTACATTTTCATGCCTGGAGTGTGTATATTCCGTATACAAAATGAGAATCTGCAAAGGCATCCAGCAGATGGTAAAAACCACTAACACGATACACACCATTTTCACCACCTTATAAATACAAATTATTAATATTAATAAATTTAATTATAAAGTTTGATATTAAATATACTTTTCGTTTGGCTCGTGATTGCGTGCTGACGGCGGCGTTGCTCCTTTCGCCGGGCATTTCCGTCACCCACAAACGCCACACGATCATGCAATAAGTGGCGCTCATGATGACGATGGGCAGGAAGTAGAGGGCCACCGTCACCACCGTGTAGTAGATTTGTTTGGCGGGTGAAGTGGTTGTGCAGCGGTCGCTTTCGGCCAAATACACCAATTTCACCGGCCATTTCTCTACACATTGGTTTTCCACAAAGTTATTCCACTAAAAACAATAATAATAACTAATTTAAATACAAATTTTTTAAAAGCATTCTAATCCCCGCCGGACCAATGACCTAGGCAAATAAGTCTAGGCACCAGAAAAAGTTTACTCCGACACTGATTATGATAATTAATTATTTATTCGTACTAAACTCTGATTTCGCGGTGTTCTTTGTAGATAAGAAAAGGAAGTGAGACGGTCATGGCGATGGCCCAGATGAAGCAAATGACCAGGCAGGGGCGTTGTTGGATGAGGCGCACTCGCAGGGGGAAGATGATGGCCAGGAATCGGTCGCAGGAAATCACCGCCAGTGTCAGGACACTCGATGTTAAAGTCGTCACTGCATTCAATAACCACAAAAAAATAATAATAATTAAAAACTATGAATGCTTAAATTTCTAGGTCAAAATATTTAAATAACTCTGAAACCGGAAGCCATTAAAACGAAAGATTTCATATTTAAGTCAAATTTTGTTTTAAAGTCAAATTTTCTGAAGTCTAGTTGTCACCAAAATGATTTATTCACGTTTTTGTCGCTAAAAATGTTGGTCTTAGTGCAAAATTAAAGTTGACTAAGTTTGGAACCGGAAGTCATTAACATAACATATTGATACATAATATGTAAAACACGAATCTGGCATCCGTTTGTCTAAGTCCATCCCGGTTCCAAAGTTTTTAAACTTTTTTTTTCACTTAAAATGACCATTTCATCATTTAATGAGTGTGAAAGTACGTAAAATGATTTCCCATTGAGCGCGAATCTGAAATGGAAGATTTCTTTTTATCTATTTCGGTTTTTCAGTAAAAAATGACGTTAAAAAGAAATTTAAATTTCTTGATATTTCGACTAAAAAATAAATTTGATTTTTTCAATAAAATAAAATAATTTTTTTTTTTTTTATTTTTTGGTTCAAAAATCTTGAAAACAAAATTGTTTACGAAAATATCTAATAATTGCTTGTGAGATTTCCTAAGTTATCTTTCTTTCACTGGACGGAAAAAAAATCGTAAACATATTTTTATAAAATAAATTCATTTACAATAGTACCGGTAAATCCTTTTTTATATATATATATATATATTTTTTATATATATATATATATCTTTGAAGCCAAATTTTAATTTAAAAATTGAATAACGCTTTTTTTTCTCCTCCTCCATCTTTTTTTTAAAAATCGTTTAGCAACAATATTTTATTTTACAATAAAATTTTTTTATTAAAGATTTATTAATATTTGGGTTGCACATTGATTTTATAAATCAAAATTAACAAGATTTACATGGAAGAGTGAATACATGTACTGACGAATATACCAGTGAATGAGATTTTTTAAGAGTGCGAGATTTAAATTGAGCAAGATTTATATTGATCGAGATTAGTAATAAAAAGAACGAGATTTACATTTAACTTTACCAAAGTTTTAAAATTAAGCGAAATTTATAATGATTGAGATTAAATTTCATTACCGGTATATCCTAAAAAATAATTCCAATATACAAGAGAAAAAAGGTCAAATAGAACTAGATTTAGATTGGAAATAAATTCAAATAAAATGAGATTTAAATAAAACAAGATTTACATAAAACAAGATTCAAAAGAACAAAACTTACATTTTGGAACTAAATTTAAATAATTTTGATATTTTGTGGTGTGTTTTATCTCTTTTTTTGTTTATAATTAATATGTGGATTGAATGGGAGTCGATCAGAAAACAGCAACTCAAAACGCAATATTACTTTTAGTTCATTTCTTTGGTAAAAGATTAAGTAATATTGACAGTTGGTATTTCACCTGTTCCAACCAATTCCTTTTCCGGTCTTATCTGATAGTGTATATTTTTACTCAGTCGTCGCGACTTTTATTGTTTCGTTTTGTTAAGTTGATGTTGCTGTTGTTGTCGTCGCTGTTTATAGATTTTTTTTCGTGGAAAAGAAAATGAACAATAAATTGATGATGATGATGTGAGTAAGTAGTAAAGGAGAGAGAGAGAGTGAGAGACAGAGAGAGAGAGACAGAGAGAGAGAGACAGAGAAGGAGATAGCTAAATGGATTTTCCGCGTTTCGTTAAAGACATGACGTGACATAAGAAGAATATCTTCAAGATTTTCGCCATCTTTTCTTTTCTTTTTACATTGTGTTTGTGTCAAAGCTATTAATCGATACTATCGTTATTTCATCGCTTTTTCTCTACCTTTTTACTTCAATTTTAACTAAATTTTACACTTTTGATTCTTCTTATTTTTGCTGCTACTTTCACTCGAATCGGTTGTTCATTTACTTTTTATTTTAACGATGTGTTAAAATGCTACTTATGGGATACTTTATGGTCTTGGTAGCTTTCTGCATTCATATTTTTACAACAGTTTCTAATTTAATTTAATGTATTTATTTTGTTAAAACCCGTGTAATTAATCAAAGTTTTTATTATTAATCAGTAAATAAATGTTACTAAAGATTTTTTAGTTTATTACGTCGATTGAACTGAATTAAAAAAATTAAATGAAGTTTGGACACTCAAGTAAGACATTTGTAGAGAAATTAATCTACGCTGTTGCTAATAAAATGAAGGATAATAAAGTAATAATAAAAATACGTTTAATGCCTATTTAAATCCAAATTTTGGGCAACTAAACTTCTATATGTTGAGATTTAAAGCATTTAAACTTCTAGAAATAGCTATTTTGAATTTCAAATAAGTTTTGAATAAGTAAACTTTATGCCGATTAAACTAAATTATTGTGAAATTTGCGTAATCTGTTTTATTTATTTAATCATTGTTTTAAATTTGGTTTCAAATTGATTAAACTTGGAAGCTGCTGCTACCAAAAATTCAAATTAAAATAAGGAACTAATTACATTAAAAACAAACGCATGATAAATCTGCCCATGCCCCACACTTAAATAGAACGACTGTTTTAAAGATTTTTGGGCTTATTTTAGAGAAATAAATTGTTACTACTTTAAAATCTTGTTCGAGGCTAAAATTTTTAATTGGTTTACTTAAAAAGAAGGTTTTAACTTTTTTTTAAATTAAGATTAAAAAATTCAGTAGCAAAAGTAAGCAATAATATAAGTGGGGGAAGTAAATTAACGATCATTTTGTTCATTAAAAAAAAAGAAAAGAAGAAAAAAAAAAGCGCCATCGATCAAACGAATAAAATTGAGTTTTCTAGGAACAGAAAAAAAGACTTAAGAAGCCAGTTTTTTTTTTTTTTTTTAATTCAAAGTTCTTATAAAATTTAAACTAGAAAAAAAGAGAATTTGATTATGTGTTTGAAAGAGAAACCTTTTATTTTCTTTCTCTTACTCTATAAAATTGGTGCAACAAAAAAACCTTAAAAATTCTCAGCTTTTTTATTTATTTATTTATTTTCTGCGTTATTAAAGTTCACAGCTTTTGTTAATATATTATTGCTGTAAATAAAGTCACTACACCCGCTTTTTTTGGCATTGAAATCTCACATCCGCCACACCCACCATGAGCACGCCCGTCAAAAAAACTAAGCAAGCCATTTGCCAGTTTATTAAATGCAATATCCCAAAAATTACTATTAAATATACCGGTGCATAATCATTTTTAATTTTATATATTTTTTTTCACTAAACAATTTTTATTTTTTAAAATAAATAAATAAGTAACATGTTTATTTTTCTTGTCCGTAGCAAAAATTGTTTACTATTGCAATTCCAATTCATCTTAATGAAACATCTGTATCCAACAACTATTCCGTACATATGATAGAAATGTAATATTAGAACGGGCATATGTTTTTTCTGTTGCTGCGTCATACTTTTCTTTTGAAGAATTTGTCAAGCGACCGCTCATTCCAAATAAATTGCTCCTTCTCTGACTTCATCACTCTGGCTTCATCTCTCTTTCGATAAATACGCATGTTTCTTTTTGCTTTCAGCTCACTTTATCTGACTGCATCGCTTTAGCTTTGTTTTCACCAAATACCTTGTTTTCACCAAACATTTGAAACGGCTTCACATTTTGGTGTAAACGCAAAAGGTTTGATGGAACTAGCTCCGCTTTCTGCAAACCGGTTTCCACCAAACCTCTCATTAATTTTTAAAAAGGAAAGCAAACGTCATTTTTTAATACAGTAGAGAAGCAAGAGGCATTTTTTGTGACGTCACAAAATCACTAACCGTCGATGTAAACACTTTTGCTGAAGCCGGATGGCTGCAAGTAACTTGCCTCATAGATACTTGGCCAAAGAAGGTCTGCTGAAACCTGATTTTTGGTGGAAACATAGTACATGTACTAGAAGTTGAACAACTTTCATGTCACTTTTTCCCTAATTCCATCGCAATTTGGTTTCATCTCTCTCACTGTTTTCAATTTCATTTTTTTTTTTTTTTTGTCAGTTTTATGACGCAAATTAGTAAATAAATATTTTCAACTCCATCTTTGTCTCTAAATCCATATGATTCTCTCTCTGCTTCAAATACTTCATCTTTTACTCCATCGCTCTGCCTTTATCTATAACTCTATACTGTATGTTCATCTGGCTTTTTAACTCCGTCGCTCAAACTCCATCCCACTGCTTTCATATTCCTCTCTCTCTCTCTCTCGGCCTTTCTTTCTCAGACTATCGCTCTGACTGCATGTCTCTCTTACAATCTTTTTCTCTCTCTCCAACTTCATCTCTCTGACTCCATCTTTTTAACCCCATCTCTCTTTCCCATGCTGATGTAAACTATAAGCGGTCTACCGAGCAAAAGCGGAAATTATAAACAAACAAAACGTTTATTTAAATAACCACTAGACTTTTTTTGTTGAAAAACCATGTTTATTCTTGCGAAATTAATTCTTTTTAAGTAAACATTTTATTTTGCACTTGAATGAAATCTTTATATTATATAAGTATATATCATCCTGCAAAGTTGTCTGTGTTTTATATAAAATTTTATATGTCAAAAACAGTGGATTCCATTTTTTTCAAAGAAATGACGTTCAAATAAACAAAGTTTTTACAAAATATCTAACCAAATATTTGTAGTTTTTCTGATTAACATTTACTAAAACTTTATAATTTATTATTATTATTAATATTATTTTTAAAAATAATCAAAAATATGAATGTAACGTGTGTCTTTAAAACTACGAAGCTTTTAAAAAAGGAATAAATCAGCCAAATTTTAATGAAAATGAATTATTTTTTTAATATTTACATACAACAACACCTCCGATTTAATAATAAAAATCAATTTTTAGAATATGACCTCTGCAACTGAGTCGGAACGTGTTAACTCAATTAGCAGTTTTTTCAGTTTAAAAAGCGAATAAACAAGTCAAATTTTGATGAAAATAAATTAATTTTTTAATATTTAGTTAGAACAATTTAACAATGAAAAATAACATCTAGCATGTGACCTCTTCCACTGAGTCGGCACATGTTAACTCGATTAGCAAAAATTTCAATAACATTCTCATACGCGTAATTGCCAAAATCCAACCAGACAAGTGCGAGAGATTTATTAGAAATTTTGTTACACGCGTTAACATGTGCCGACTTAGTGGAGGAGGTCACATGCCAGATGTTATTTTTCATTATTAAATCGGTGATGTTATTCTAAATAATTATTAAAAAATTTATTTATTTTTGTTAAAATTTGACTTGTTTATTCGCTTTTTAAATTGAAAATGTGGGTAATCGAGTTAACATGTGCCGACTCAGTTGTAGAGGTCATATTCTAAAAATTGTTTATTATTATTAAATCGGAGGTGTTGTTGTATGTAAATATTAAAAAAATAATTATTCATTTTGATTAAAATTTGGCTGATTTATTCGTTTATTAAAAGCTTCCTAGTTTTAAAGACACACGTTACTATATTGAAAATTAAAAACCTTTTTAAAGCGGATGATTAGATTGAAAACCCTTTTTAAAGTGACCGATTAAAGTTTAAAACGTTTAAAAAGTAACCAGTTGAAGTAAAAACCTTTCTATAGTAGGCAACTAAAGTTATAATGAAGTGTATAATGAACAATTCAAGTTTTTTATAAGAAACCTTCTAAAGTGATCGACTAAAGTTAAAAACGTTTCTAAAGTGCCAGTAAAGAACTCTTCGTGAAATGTTCTGTGATTAGAACATTTACTTGAAATAAATTTTATGTTCAAGAAATTAATTCTCTAAAATTTGATTTTTAAAATTTAGAAAAAAAGCTATTTAAATAACGTCAATTTTTTTTTAACTATTATTGACACTTATGTGAATTATTTACCTGTAATAAAATATGACATATTATAAAATTTTCTGCTAGAATAACTGTACATGTAATAGGTTTTTGAGGAACTCGCATCTCAAAACATTATTTTATCCGCTTGTAGCAAATGGAATTCAATACCGTAACTAATCTGAAAAATATTTTTAAAAAACCTCAGAAAAAAATCCTATTAGATGAATCCCCAAAAAACCAATAAACTAAATTCAAAATCTCAAGTTAACGAAATAAAAGCAACATAGAGATGTCAACAAAATATCATTTCTCGGTTTCCTTTTTCCCTCTCTCTCTCTCTGTCTCTCTCTCTCTCTCTCTCTCTCTCTCCATCCAATGAAAACAAACTTTTAATATAAATGGACGTGTGATTTAACGCTGATCTATCAAAATGGATATGATTAACGCATTGAGAGAGCTTATACGATTTTAGCAGCTGTTTCATTTCCCTTCATCCACCCATCCATCTATTATTATTATTACTATTCCATATTGCTATCAGAGGTAGAGAGAAATTAGTGATAATAAACTTTATTACATCATCACTTCAGCGTTTTCACACTCAAATTATCATATATGAAATAATCTATTGATTATTTCACCCAATCGAGACAACTATTTACTTTCATATTATACGAGTCGCTCAGTTTCAAAGTGGGCTAAGTAGCCTACAGAAGTTACAAAAATCATAATTTTTGAAATCACCAATAGCAAAGAGTATGAGTTAAATCGAGATGGCATATAAGAGATACTGTACAACTTAAAAACTTAAATGAGATGGAACTCGATTTAAGACCGACTAAAAGTGGTGGATTGTAATTTTATGGCTAGACACTTTTGACTAGAATTATATTACTATAAATTGCAACTTATTCAACAACATT
>JAQGAY010002569.1:0-10167 GCA_034698085.1 Polydesmus angustus
GTAGGAATTGAATGTATGGCTCAAGATTGCAATTTATTAGTTCCAGAAGATTTCGTTTTTGGTATGTTAACTCGATCGAATCACCGCGAGAGATATCAACAATTTGCTTTCACTGATTATGTTAAAGTAAGATTATTCGATCAATTCATTTTTGATCTTAAATGAGCTATATAATTATATTTTTTAGAGTCATCCCGAATTAAGATTTTGCCCTGGACCAAACTGTAGCGCGGTCGTTCGAGCAAAGGAACTGATGAATAAACGCGTCAGCTGCAAATTATGCAAAACTTCATTCTGGTAAATTGACCGTGATGTCTTCAATTATTATTTTTAAAGAAGTTTTACTATTATTTTTAAAAAAAAATTTTTGTTTAGTTTTAAATGCGGTTTGGAATATCATGCTCCTACAGTCTGTGATGTAATAAAGAAGTGGTTAACAAAATGCGCGGACGATTCCGAAACGGCCAACTATATTAGCGCTCATACAAAAGATGTACTTTTAATAATAATATTGTTTGCTCTATTTGTTAACTTTAATATTTTATCTTTTTAAATTATTAGTGCCCGAAATGTCACATTTGTATTGAAAAAAATGGAGGATGCAATCACATGGTAAACTGTCTTAAAATATTATTTTAAAAATTATATCAATTACTTTTTTATATTTTGAATTGTAGCAATGTTATAGCTGCAAACACGATTTTTGTTGGATGTGCCTTGGCGGTATATATTTTTAATTTGCTTTTTACTTTCTTATATTTTATGCTTTTATGACTGATCCGTAGATTGGAAAGTGCATGGCAGCGAATATTACGAATGCAGTAGATACAAGGAAAACCCTAGCATTGCTTCAGAGTCGGTTCATGCTCAAGCCAGAGAAGCCCTAAAAAAATACTTATTTTACTTTGAACGCGTACGTTTTCTCATTTTAATCGTTTTAACATTAACATACTAAGTATTATATTTTTGTAGTGGGAGAATCATTCCAAAAGTTTGAAGTTGGAGGAAAAAACATTGCAAAAAATTAAAGACAGAATTAACGGCAAGGTGATGAACAACGAAGGAACATGGATTGATTGGCAATATCTTTTAGACGCAGCCGTATTGTTAGCCAAAGTAAAACGTCGACATTTGCAAATTTTCCTATTGTACGGGTATTTATGAATGTTTTTTTAGTGCCGTTATACTCTCCAATACACTTATCCTTATGCATATTACATGGAACCTGGTTCAAGGAAAGAATTGGTAAGCAATTAGCGATGAACTCTTTGATTGCTTGATATTTTAAATCTTAATTTTAACGTTACAGTTTGAATATCAACAAGCTCAATTAGAAGCTGAAATAGAAAATTTATCGTGGAAAATCGAAAGAGCGGAAACAACTGATAGAGGCGTAAGTAAAAAAAAAATATTTGAATTAAAAGTATAATTTTAAAATGAGAATAAATTATAGGAATTAGAAAATCAAATGGACATAGCCGAGAAAAGAAGAACCACACTTTTAAAAGATTTTTTAGCTTCGTAAAAGTACATTTTAATACTTGTAAGTAATTCGTTTGTGTTTTATGGTTTTAAAAAAAAATTATAGATAACGTTTATTGTTAAGGTAAATTTTGAAAATGAATGTAAAAATCTACAATGATCATAATTATCACACTTTTCAATTAAACTCCATATCATAAAGAGTAACATTCGCAGAAAATAAACTACGTCATTTAAAAAATAATTTATTTCCTCGCATAATTATTTGTCAATTAATAGCATCATTTGTTTAGTTCGGTATTTAAAAACCAGTAGCACTAAGACAATCATTTGGTGTGCTTCGTTCTTCCTTTTGTAACCACTTGCCAACCATCTTCTGAACTTTGTCCAGATTCTGAAACATTTTCTACAAGTTGATTGCCTGAATTGCTGCAGTCCATTGCTTCGACTAAGTCACTCGAACTAGAATGAGCCTCTTGAGTATCTTGTGTAGTGTTTGTTTTTCGTTTCTGAAATTTAATAGAAATTTAGTTTTAAATATCTAAAATAACATTAAAATCATACTTCTTTAGAATTTGTAATATCAAATTTAGGTAGCGATGAAAGTAATTCTTCTAAAGCTTTGCTATCTTCTTGTTTGCAAAGTCGATAACATTTAATTAACTTAGCAGTTATTTCTTCCGTGCTTCCATCTTCGACTTCAGTCTTGAGTTCCCTACTTAAAGTGTCTTCTAAAAAGTCTAGAATTACATCTTCTTCGAGCTTACCTAAACCATAAAAACAAAAGTTAAAATTATGTTCTCTTTATCATTATTTAATATTCCGAATTTACCCTCTTTATCTAACGTATATATGTACTGTTCCACCTCTTGGATGAGCCACTCGCAAACGGCTGGCGCATCTTCAGCTCCTCCAAACTGAACAGCTAACTAGGGAATAGCACGTCGTTACTGTGGCAATTCATCGCAATAATCTAATATTAAAGTTCAATATCAAACCTGTAACGCCGCCCAATTTCGCATAACATTCTCGACTATTTTATTAAAGTAATACTTGGCTGTTTCAGACATTTTTTTAATCAATTTTTATAGAAATAAATAGGAACACGTGAAGAGAAGGATCAATCATCTGCTTCTACTTCCGCTTTTGCGCACATTTAACCGGGAAATTTTTGCCCACATTTATTTTAAAAACTGTTTAAATAAATAGTTATTTGATTAAAAAAACAAATTTAATTTTATTAAATATTTATTTTGTTAAAATTTAGCATCGTATAATTTTTTTTTATATAAATAATTTTTTTTTTCTAAAATTTTTTTCTAGGTGGTCCCATTTGTCAAAAGTATGCTCATTCACGGCTTCCGTATTTTTCGGTCGCCGGCCTCGTACATTTTTGCTGTGTTTTTGTGTTGTCTTCTTTAATCGTCGAGGAAAATCAAGCTTAAATCCCCTATTATAAGTTTGTTGAAAATGTGATGAGATATTAATCTCAACCATGGTGCGTTTAAAGGAATGAAAAGTGCGACAATATCGAGGAGGAATATAAGCGTGTTTAAAAGGTTTGATCCGCGGGTGAAAGCCGCCGCAGCAGTGAAGAAGATTCAAATATGGCGACGGGCAGGGTGCCTTCCCTCAATGCATCAGCCCCTACTAAATCATCGTTAGGACCACCGATGGAAAAGTTACCCAGCAACACCTTGAAGGTAAAGGGAGAAGAAAATAAATTATGTTACGCTTAATGTACCCATTTTTGTCAAGTTTGTGTCATTAGACAAACGTGGGCGTTTATTCCCACAAAATCTTGAGAAATGAGAATCTTTCGAAAGCTGTCAAAAAAAGTAATTAACCAGACTTAATGGAATCCGGGCCAATCTAACACACTCGAGATTTTACAGATTTTAATTAAAAATATTATATGATTTAGTTTTACATGATTTTGAGGCACGGTAACCATTTTAGCAATTTTATTATTTACATTTCTACTTTAATGCATCGTGAAGCGACGTCTGATTTATAAAAAAATTCCTTCGAACTAGCATTATTATCATTCTATTGGTGGGGAAAAAATAATATTCGGTTTGTTGGATTTCTATTAGATAAATCTATCAGGCGTATAATAATTTACGAGCATTATTGTAAATCTTTAAAAAAATTATTATCTTCGACCTTGATCTTCCAATGTAACGTAAATAATAACTTCCGTTTCGATACACACATTTATTATTATTATTTTTTTTTAAAAAAAATGTAGGCTACTTTTTAAATCCGCTAATAACTTATCAAAAAAACTTCGAATAAAGTTTAATAAATTTGTTGGTAAGGTAAGTTAAACGCGACATTAATAGTTTCTGTGTTTTTTTTTTAGAATATTATTACATTGTACTGTTTACTGTTTTTTTTTTTTTTTTGATTTGTGTAGGATTTTGTTTCGGTAAAAAAATAATATTAACTTAATTTATGTTCCAGTCGTAAAAGCAACAGTTGATGTCTGGAGAATTTGTTGGTATTTTCGTTCTTAGGATATTTTATGGCCTTTTATTTTATTATCAAAAGCAACGACGAATAATTTTTATGTTAATTTCACCTGTTTTTATAGCTTTCAATGCGATCAACTTCGATTAGCTCACCATCTTTTATCTAAGAATTTTAAAGGCGAAAATAATGTTCTAGACAAGAGTATGTATTAAATTATTAGGCGTGAATGAGATTGAGAACGTTTAATCTTAGAAGTGGGTGTTGTATGATCAATGTGGGAAGTGTGTATAATATAAATTACACAAGTTCTATCTTTAAAGGTACGCACATTCGAAATAATTTAGTTTTTTTTTTCGTTCTTTGAGGCTAGAAAAGAAACATATGATTGCGTTTAGACGTGTGGGAGTAAATAAGAGAAGTAAAAAAAATAAATTTTTTTAAGGTCATATGTTTCATGTTATTTTAATGTGCAGACTGTTGATGATACCATGACTGTTACGTGTGATGCACTACTTTTATTTTAAATGACGTTTTTTTTTGTTTTTTTTTATTCTAGCGAAATCCGAAAATGGAGTTAGGACGAACGGATTTGCTGAAATTGCTTTCTTATTTAGAAGGAGAATTGCAAGCTCGAGAAGTCGTCATCGCCACTTTGAAGGTATCACTCATTTAATTCTACATACGGTTTATTTTTAAAAAGTAAAAAAAAAAGTTTAAAGCTAGTTTTAGTACAGTACCATTTTTATGCCAATAATTTTTTTTTACCTAACTTATTTCTATAAAAAAAATTTATGTGATGAATGAAAAAAGATTTTTATTATTATTAATTTTTTTTTCATTTATATTTTTCAAGGCGGAAAGAGTGAAACAATTATTATATCAAGCGAAATATGGCCAATTCTCCCTCAACGATCCGTTTTCGGCTCTGCAAAGAGACTCTTACGCGGCTTATAATCCCAGCTGCGACGAAGCTTCGATCAAAGCCATGTATAATAATCAGCTGTCACAGGTGGAAAACTTAATTTTACAGCATCAAAAAGCTCAACAAAGACTTCGTCAACATCTGCGAGAAGCTGAAGTGCAGCACGCTAAAGTGGTGACGGATCTGGAAGACGAAATCCATAAACACGCTCAGGACACGGCGCAAGGAGATGATGTCACCTACTTTTTAGAAAAGGATCGAGATCGTTTGCATCAAGAGGCACTTGTTTTTGTTTGAGAATTCTAATTTTATTTTAAAGTTTTTTAATTTTTCTTTTCTTTGTCTTTTTTTTTAAAGGTGGAAATGGAGCGAGAACATAATCAGAAATTAGAAAAGGAACTAAAGAAAGTAGTTCAAGCTATGGAGCAGGATAAATTACGTCACAAGCAAATTGTTCTGCTTCTTCTCGAAGATCGTAAACGTATTATGAGCAAGTTATTAGATGAACACGGAAGGAATGAAGAAATGACTAGGGTAAAAAAAAAACAATGTTACGAGTAATAAGATTAAATGTGAAATTATTTTTAAATTTTATTGTCGGCTGCAGTATTTAACTATCGAGAAAGATCGAATGGCAGAAGTGGAAGAAGGTTTAGAAGAAGAAAGTAAAAAATCGCTGGTCATGGAAGCTGAATTAGAAAAACAAGCGGCTAATTTTTCCATCGAGAAAGAGCAACTGCGAAGGATTTTAGAAGCGGAGGTTGAAAAGAATAGGCAGCTAAAGGAGCAAGTTGCTACTCTGTCTCAGGAAATGAATAGTTTACGATGTAATAGGCAGCAAAATAATCCTACTGTAAGTGAAGATACGGTCGATTTCAGATTTGCGGATGGAGAGTTAAACGGTTAGTTAATTTTTCTATTATTTTTGTGTGTGTGTGTGTTTTTTTTTTGAGAGAATGTTACGATTAATTAATTTTGAATGGCTTGAATTCAGCTTCTTTCAATAACACTCACAACCCTACTACTACTACTATCACCACTACTAATAACAGCTCTAGTCTTGCAGCTACAAATCCTCCTCCACCTCCAACCCCACCTAAAGCGACTTCTGTGCAAAAAAAAATTACCGCTTGCAGCACTGGTGAGATTTCTTGTTTTATTGCAGTTTTTTTTGACATCGGTTAAAGTGCAACGTTTTGCAACTAATTTCTAATAACTTTTTCGTTTTTACTGATTATTAAAAATTAATAATGCACTTTAGTTGATATTTTCATGTGAAATATTGTGAACGATAAAACAACATCAGTTCTTGAAAAAAAGCACATTTTCTCGTACATTTAATTTATTTTGAATAATTATTTAACAATAAATAAGACATTTTTAAAGTATAAAAAATGTATTACAGTACAAAATTTCTCATTTTGCAAAATAATTATTGTTAAAAACTTATTTTCTTTGAGGAATTTTAATATCTACAGTATTATGATCGAAAGTCATTATATAATTTATCATTCAGAATGTTTACATTATTGAATTGGACCCATTTATAAACGTCATTTACTAAAAGAATTTGAAATTTTTAATCAGGGGAAACGACTTTGAAGGCGGCTCCTTCGCGAGTGTCGAAACCGGTGTCTCCTTCAGTTTCTATGCCAAATTCTAATAACTCTACTACTACTCATTCAACAACAATGGTTATCAATACTGCGGGAGGTGTTAACTCGGGACCTATATCTCCTACTACAGCCACCGCTTCTCACAGTTCCACAATTATTCGAACACTGCAGCCGGTAACCCCTTCTCCTACGTCGCCCAACCAGCAGAAGGGTAGCGTAATTGATTTCGACAGCGCAAACGGAGAGAAATCGGTAGTTCGAAGCGTTGTTACAGCTATAACTGGCGGATCAAATTCGCCTCAACAAGTGGTACAGGTCACACCACGTGTGAATATTAGCGCCAGTTCCGGAACCCGCGTTTATACTACAACTCAAGGCGGAAAGCTAACTTTTCACGTTACGGCTCCTCCTCAACCACCTAAAAAGCCTCCTCAATTAGCAGTTGGTATCAATTCCAACGCTTCTTCTCCATCGGGGGGCGGAGTAGGAAGAGGTGTTCCTCCACCAGTTCCGCCTAATAAGCCTATTTTGCCAAAGAAAGACGTTCCGGTGTTCGTTCAACACGCTGTGGTTGGTGGTCCAACATCAACTTCTTCGTCATCATCTTCCTCCAGCAGCTCGTCAGCTAATCCGGTGAAAATTGCAGCTACTCCTATTTCTGGAGGAGCTCTGAAATTCGGAATCACTATTAGTAAGTCAGGTAACGCCACGGTGACGAATGCGGTGAACAGCGGTTCCAGTCCTTCGGCTACCACGTGTGTTGTGATGTCTTCCTCCAATTCGAATGCAACTGCGGGCGGCGCAACCGTCATCACGGCAACTAGCGCTGTGCCAGAAACTACTCAGCAGTCACCTCAGATGTATAAAGAAACTCAGGTCAGTCTCATTTCTTTCTTTATTGTTGTCTTGACTTAAAATATAAGAATGATTTTTAAATGTATAGAATTTTGCTTGTGCATCTGTATAATTTTTTTTTCTTTCCATTTTGTATTTTTTTTTTTTTGGTTTGCATCGTGTGTTTTTGATATTTTGGCGTGTGAATGAAATTTGTAGCCTGTGCTAGTGACAGCTTCGTCGATTCCATTCGAGAACGGTGAGGAAATGAGATCGGAGTTCCGAAACGGGTCTATTCAGTCCGATCTTCTGAGTTGGACTACTAGCTCGTCGACTACGTCCGATGAAGATGCAGAAGAAAGCTTGGCCCCCGCTTTAGCTGATTTCCAACAGCTTTTAGTGTCTATGGCTTCATCTTCTCCTTCCTCACGTTCACTTTCAGGTAAATGATCCCCCCCCACTTCGAGCTTATTATTCTTTTTCTAGCTGCTTTTTTTAAAATGAAAACCTAAATCGGAGAGTTGAGTTTTAGAATTAGACACGTTTGGCGCATGTAACTAGTCAATGTAAAAGCTGTTGTTAGCATCGTGTGGCATGTTTAGAAGAATTTATTATTGTGCAAGTTTAAAATTTTCAATGTTTTAACCATTTTTTTTCTTTATTTCGAAACGAGTGCTGAAATAACATTGTATACAACTCTTTCTGTTTGTTTACATTTTCTTCTTCAGCAAAATAGATGAAGAAATATTTCAACGAAGGTGTGAAACTTTGTGATACCTCAGAGAAGAACGTTGATAATAACATTTTTTAAAAAAACGCGAGAGGAAGTAAACGTAAATGACGTTGGAATTATCTATCTTTGCATATATCAATATCAATTTTATTTTAAATTTCATGGAATTCCGTGGTTTTCGAGGCACCCCTCGTCTTACTTGTATTTGAACCCACAATGTGCTCTCATGCAATATACAGTTAGTGCCAAAAATGAACTTTGCAAACGAATCCCTGCAATATTGTATTTGCGAAATACAGTACTTTTAGTTACTCTCCGAATTTCTTATTTACTTGTTTTTGTAGAAATATGAAGCGGGTCTTCATTTTATAAGAAAAAGAAATTTTTGTTTTGAAATTAGCAATTTTGCTTTTCATAGTAAATACACGTAATATGTTTGTCAAAAGCAACAATTAATTGGATAATCTAAAGTGCAGTAGTTTAAAGCTGTGCTAATTATTATTATTGTTGATACCTGCACACAGGGTTTGCAATCCATCTCCATTCATTGTTCAGTAGAATTAGAAGGGAAAAAAATTGTAAGAAAAATATTTGGCCGTCTATAATTGATCGTATTGTAGTGAAGCAATGTTACCGATACAAATTTTTCATTTGAAATCTTTGTTGTTTTTTTTTAAAAAAAATTAAATTTAAGTGATTTTTTTGTTACTGGTAACTTATGCGAAAAATTTTAGATTTGATGTGTATTAGTCGGATTGTGAATTTCTTGCCCATTTAAAAAAAAAAAACCAACCTGTTAAATAATTTTGTAAGTGTAATAACGATAAAAAAAAATTTATAATCGTGTTAACTATAATAATAGACCGAGTTTTTAAATTAAACTAATTCAATGTTTGTGAAAAGTTCATTTCCACATTTATTCTAACAACAGCTTTTACGTTTTTGTTTATGAAACATTTTTTGTTTTAGCATGTTTTTGATCATTTTAAGTTTTTTTTGATTATTTAAATCGTTTTATGATGATTGCAATTCTAGAGGTCAAACTCCGTTGTGTTTGTATTTTCAATCATCACTTTTCTCTCTCTTCATTTCGGATATTTCCAGCTGAAAAATTTCATCACAAATTTCGCTACAGTATAAGTTTTGTTATTTTTTTAATCGTATCTTTTATTTATTTTTTTAGGTTCTTCATTTAATGTAGCAAAAAGTAGTGAAAAGATGACAAATGGCTCTTCGCTATTTTCTGATTCCTTGAGTAGTTCTTCTTCTTCTTCCGCGGAAGCAGCAGCCGCAGAATCTTGGAAATTGGAATCGAACGAATCGTCAATAACATCGACGTGTGTTAGTAATAATTCGAGCTTTGACGATTTTAAATATGTTAGTAACGGTGATTCCACTTTGATGGAATCCACTTTTGAAAGAATGACGTACAATGTTACTATGAAACGCGCTCTTCAACAAACTAATACATGTAATACCAGTACGCTTCCCACGAACTTGAATAATTGCAACAGCGGAGGAGGAGGAAGTACGGGATTTAATCCGAAAGTGAGAAAAGTTGTTTCTCCCACTTTACCTAAAAGTTTTAACGATTTAAAGCTTTAATCGATTTTAGTGTAGCTGTCAAAGGAAATTTCGGAACATTTTTATTTTTTGTCCCGTTTGAACATTATTAATTATTATGTTTTTAGTCTTTTTTTGAAATACTGTATGAAAAAGTGTTAATAATTTTTATTTGAGTCATAATTTTTCGGAAGTTTCATTTATACACACACACTGTAAAAAAATTTATTTGTTTTATTGAACTTTTATTTTTATTAACTGCATGATCGATCAATAATTATTTGTCTTTTTTTATAATTCCTCGGAAAAATATTAAGTCGATAAAATAATGTCGTTAATACTTTGTAATATTTTGTAGTCAAATACAAAATAGATTTTTGATTAGATTAAAACTGTAGGGCCTATTGTTTGTAGGTACTACACATTTTTTTTAAAACAAAATTGAAATTAACGTTTGTTTATAGTGTTGCTGTGTACAGTAAGCCTATAATTAGGTATATCCTTATGGATTTCGTTCCATAAAAAAGTTAACATTTTTTTTT
>JAQGAY010002570.1:0-10165 GCA_034698085.1 Polydesmus angustus
CTTTTCACTGTAAATCTTTTCGCTGTAGGCTAAATCTCTTCACTTTGAAACTTTTCACTGTAAATCTTTTCGCTGTAGGCTAAATCTCTTCACTTTGAAACTTTTCACTGTAAATCTTTTCGCTGTAGGCTAAATCTCTTCACTTTGAAACTTTTCACTGTAAATCTTTTCACTTTAAAACCACTTTGAATCTTTTCCTATGTTGTTATTTTAACATCATTTTAATAAAATGCATTGTTAAAGCATTTTCTGCTGCAAAGCGTTTTGTCCGTTTTGTCTACCACAACCGATAGTAAAGCCATCCGGCAACGTTGAAGAAGCCAACCGGAAGTAAGTAAAGAAAAGCATTTTAATAGCATACATCGTCACTTACACATTTTCTTCTTCCTCCTCTCTTTCAATGGCTATTTGCGGATGAAGTTTACTAAGCCAACCTTGTACCGCCATTGAAATAAGCACTTCCGGAAACCAGCATCAGGTTTTTGCCTATAAACTTCCGGTTTTAAAAGTTTTTTTTTAAAAAATAATGTTGAATTTGTTTATACACGGAACAGAAAGTGCCGAAAAAAGCCCACTCGCGAGGACACCAACCACCTGGCGGAAAATAAAAAAAACTACTTCCGGTTGTTAGAAATGTGCAAATGAAAATTATATTCGGAAAATAATATTTTAAGAAAAATTAAAATATAATAATAATAAATGTTTTCCCTGCGAGTGTCCTCCTTTCCAACGTATTTCGAATGTAATGCATGGACACTCCACCAAAATAATGTGCTTTCTCAAGCGAGTGGCTATTTCTCCCATATCTTTTCAATATAAGATTGGGACACTCGAGAATGAACGTGTGTTACGGTTACTTTTTGGCAGAGAAGGGGAAAAAAACTTATAGAAATATAAAAAAAATAAGAACAGCGTTCTAAAATTTATCAACTTCCGGGAAATAATACAGTACCAAAAAAAAAATCAAAATAATAAAGCTATGTTTTTTCCTGAAAGTGTCCTCTTCTCCAACAAATTCCTAATGCAATGCCTGGACACTCGACAAAATTAATGTGTTTTATAAACGAGTGGGTAATTCTTCCATATCTTTTCAATGTAAAATAAGGACACTCAAAAATAAAAATATGAACCGGTTACTTTTTGGCAGAAATAAAAATAGAAATATGAAGGAAATTAAAACCGCGTCCTTAATTTTTCAACTTCCGGGAAATAATAATAAAAAAAAATTAATTAACTAGCATTTAAAAACAGAGCAGCGGCGCATGCGTTGAAAACGCGCCCTCTAGCGTCCACTACCAGTCGAAATAATCGCAGAAACTCAGCACGTTCATTCCACGTGCAAGAACCGAAGGGAGAATAGCCAACCGGAAGTGCGCTGATGGCGAGAATAAGATTTAAAAAATATTCGAAGGTGTCGTCATCTGGCGGCGGCGACGGAGGCGACTTCTACCTCTTCCTGTTGCTGGTCATCGTCGCTCCCGTCCTCTGGTGCATCTACAAGTAACTAACACCGGAAATGAATTGTTTTTTTATTTTTTTTTATTTATATTTTATTGATGATTTTTCTCTCCATAATATTATGTTCCAGAGGTTGTTTCGGCCGGAAGGAAACCAGACAGGAAGTAGCGCCACAAAATAACGAGGTCTATACAATTATGCTGTGCGACGCAAACACGAGTGAACCACAGGCCGTAATCACACCGGAGCTCCAACCACAGAAAGCGGAAGAGCGGCTGACTTCCGGCCAGACTTAATAAGTTTATCTTCTATTTTTATATACCGGGTATAAAGAAAATTTTTTAAAAAAATTTTGATTGTTATAAATAGAAAAAAAAAAACAAATAAAAATTTAAACTATATCCGATAAACGCCATAACAGAGTATTGTCATCTTCGTTTTATCCAAAAAACGCTATAACAAAGTTTTACCGTCTTCGTTTTATCCGTAAAACGCTATAACAGAGAATTGTCATCTTCGTTTTATCCGAAAAACGCTATAACAAAGTTTTATCGTCTTCGTTTTATCCGTAAAACGCCATAACAGAGTATTGTCATCTTCGTTTTATCCAAAAAACGCTATAACAAAGTTTTACCGTCTTCCTTTTATCCGTAAAACGCTATAACAGAGTATTGCCATCTTCGTTTTATCCGAAAAACGCTATAACAAAGTTTTATCGTTTCGTTTTATCCGAAGAACGCTATAACAGAGTTTTATCATCTTCGTTTTATCCGCAAAACGCTAAAAGATAACTTTCTCATTTTTTAAATATTCGTTATAACAGAGTTTTCTCATTTCCGTTGTATACGCTAAACGCTATAACCAGTTTTTCTCCTCTTCGCCATATTCGCTATAACAGAGTTTTTCCATCTTCACTATTTACGCTAAACGCTATAACAGTTTTTTTTTCCATCAGTACAAACGCGTTTCTCGAGTAGGGGTGCCGGTGCACACTGCGCGCTAAAAAAAAAATATATTTATCTAAACTTTACTTCCGGTAGCTTTAAAAAGAATAGTTTGCTCCCTCGTCCCAATAATATTTTAAAAACAAAAGTGTCCATCGTTTACATATTTTTCCTGTAGAAGATGCGGACACTCGTAATAAAAAACATGCTTCCCATAAAAGTGTCCATCGCCCCCATTCATTTCCAATAGTTAGACGGACACTCGCTGATAAAAATGTGTTGTCTTTAGAATTTTCTCAATTTAACTTTAGATTTTCTACGCAAAAACATCAAGAGGAAGCTAATATTAATTACCTCCCATTTCTTGAAAATATATAAACCATCACTTCCGGTAAAGGATTTTTTTTTAATTTTATATTAATAGGGTTGAATTTCCTTCCAATTTCCATTTAAATATTTGTTTGCTCTAATTGAAATAATTCACAATCACAATTAATTTTTTTGTTGTTGATTAAAATAATAATTGGGTTAAGGACACAGTCTAACTTCCGGTAGCAAAATTTTCTAATTATTTATTGTTTGATCAAAAAAAAATATATATATATAGGCCTATATGTTATCTAGACGAGTGTCCACATCTTCTACGCATTTTCTATTGAGCGCGAGGACACTCTGTGAGCAAAACTATGCTTTCTGCATGAGTGTCCACTTTTTCCGTGCTTTTCCAATGGATAGAAAAGACACTCAACGATAAAAACGTGTTTTCCACACGAGTTGTCATTTTTTTTCTTGTTTCGGCTACATATTGCAGAAGAAAACAAAAAAAAAATGTATAAAAATATCAAAGATTTAATCCGCGTTCTTAATATTTTTTTTTAACTTCCAGTAAATTTCAAAAACTTCCTCGCCCGACCTCTAGCGGCGACCTCATTTCCACCATTTTTGATCGCGAATAAAAAATAAAAACAACTTTGACGTTCATTTGCCGCCAAGTTGCCGAAGAGAAAAGGACTATTACCGGAAGTGCGGTGATGGCGAGAGTGAAATTTAGAAGTTATTCAATTCCGGGTGGGGCCCCAATCGAGGGCCCCACCGATTGGCTCCTCCTCTTCTACTGTTTCCTGGGGGTGTTCGGCTTTTTCGCCGCCATCTATTGGATCTCCTGGTAAAAAAAAAAACAGTGGGTGACTCTTGCGCGGCAGAAGTGAAACTTCTTAAATTTTAAGGAAAAAGGAACATTGGAAAAGAAATTTTAAATTTTTTTTTTTTAATTCGCCAAATTTTAAATTTTTTTTAATTCGCGCAATTTTAAATTTTTTTATTTCGCGCAATTTTAAATTATTTTTTTTTTTATTTCGCGCAATTTTAAATTATTTTTTTTTTATTTCGCGCAATTTTAAATTATTTTTTTTTTATTTCGCGCAATTTTAAATTTTTTGTTTCGCGCAACTTTAAATTTTTTGTTTCGCGCAACTTTAAATTTTTTGTTTCGCGCAATTTTAAATTATTTTTTTTTGTTTCGCGCAAATTTTAAATTATTTTTTTTTGTTTCGCGCAATTTTAAATTATTTTTTTTTGTTTCGCGCAATTTTAAATTATATTATTTTGTTTCGCGCAATTTTAAATTTTTTGTTTCGCGCAATTTTAAGTTTTTTGTTTCGCGCAATTTTAAATTATTTTTTTTTATTTTGTGCAATTTTAAATTTTTTGTTTCGCGCAATTTTAAATTTTTTGTTTCGCGCAATTTTAAATTTTTTATTTCGCGCAATTTTAAATTTTTTGTTTCGCGCAATTTTAAATTTTTAGTTTCGCGAAATTTTAAATTTTTTATTTCGCGCAATTTATATTTGGCTCGCTTTTAGAGTGTCGTTTCCGGTTGTCATTTCCGGGTGTCGCTTCCGGTTAGTCAGAGCAATTCACTCCCATCCAAATTTCTATTTACGTGCATATTTTCAGTACCCAAGGCTATACAAGTTGCACTTAAAAAAAAAAAAAATTAACCGGAAGTGAAAATTGTATTTTTTCCACTATGAAATTATATAAAATGTGTGTTACAGGTGTTGCCGAAAAAAAGAACCGGAAGTAGCGACAGAAGAAAACTTGGAAGTGTATGTGCTGTATGACGCAGAAACGAAGGAACCGAAAGCCTTAATTGCAAAATGCCCCGGACAGCTGACTTCCGGTATCCATTAAAAAAACATTTTCGTGAAGAATAATTTTTCGATTAATAATAATTATTTTGTGAAAAAAAAAAAATAATAATAAAAATAAAAATTTTTGCTTTTAAAAAAAAAAGTTAACCTATCTACGCCACAAAAATTAATGTACTCTCTATGGAAGTGTCCATTTCTTCCATACATTTCCAATGGATAATACGGACACTCGCTCGCTAAAAATGTGTCGTTTATGGAGTTTTCTCATTTGAAACTTTAAATTTCCTACACGGAAACATCAACCGGAAGCTGTAAGCCTATTTGTTTCGCTGTACTGTTTTTTTTTTAAAAAAAAATTCTGCGTGAGTGTCCACATTTTATATGCTTTTCCTAAGGAGCGCGAGGACACTCAGTAAAAAAAATGTGCTTTTTTTTAGCGAGTGTTCACGTAAATTTTTGTTTGCTCTAATTAAAATTAAAAATAAATGGGTTAAAGACAAAGTTTTAACTTCCGCTCGCCAATTAACGTACTATCGATTTATCTTTCTTCGAAATCAACAAAAACAACAAAAAAATATATAATTAGGTTTTCGAACGCGAGTGTCCAGACTTTCCATACATTTCCTACGGAAGATAAAGACACTCGCTCTTAAAAATGTGTTTTCTACCTTGAGTGTCCACAACTTACGTACTTTTGCAATGGATAATATGGACACTCGTTCATAAAAATGCACTCGAAAGGAAAAATAGTTTTTTCTATTTTTTTTGTTGTTGTTGTTGTTGTTGTTGTTGCTATACGTTATAACAGGGTTTTCTCATGTTCATCACATCTGCTGAGCAATATAAGGACCCTTGTAAGGTAAAATTACCATTTTTATAGGAAGTGTCCTTTGCTACTATATATTTCTAATGAAACATAGGGACACTTTGCAATAAAAATGTGTGTTCGACTTTCTAGTGGCTTCTGCGGATGCCAAAGAATTGCGGAAACACCTCGGGGTTCAACTTCCGGGATATTAAAAATACTCATTGTTAGATGATCGAACGAGTTGAGCGAGGAAGCGCCCCCTACCGTTGAGAAGGCGCTGCGTAGCGTGTCAAGAGCGAGTAAACTGAACCAAAGTGTATCGCGCACGAGCGGATCGTTCATTTTGAGCGGAAACCGTGAGCGGATCACAACCCTACGAGGAAAAAGAATGCGAGTACAGATTCCGCAAACTGCCGAGGAATGGCGGATATTCGCCTATTGTAACCTGGCTTGGATCGGGGCCGTCGTCGTCATCACTTTGATCATCACGTAAGGAATTGGATTATTGGCTCTTATTTCGCACACCAGCCCAAAAAAAAAGCTGCCTCGCGACCAGTGGCGCATTTTTTAAGCGGCGTTAGGTAGCTTATTTTTGGGCTGGTGTGCAAAACATAATGAAATAAATTTTCACAAACCGGAAATGAGTAATAAGAAAGTTTTGTATGAATATTTTTTTTTATTAAGAGAATTTAATCTAGTTTAAAGAAGCTGAATCGGGAATTATAAGTTAGTTTAATCGGGTTTTAAAAAAAATAATTAAAATTTTATAATGCTAAATCAAGTTTTAAAAAAAAAATTTAATCGGGTTTTAAAAAAATTAATCGAAATTTTATAATGCTAAATCAAGTTTTAAAAAAAAAATTTAATCGGGTTTTAAAAAATTAAATCGGGTTTTAATGACGCTTAAACAGGTTTTAAAAAAATTAATCGGATTTTAAAAAAACTTGTTTAGGTTTACATTTAAATCGGGTTTAAAAATTTTAATTGAGTTTTAAAAAAACCTTTAATCCTGTTTAAAAAAACATTACCAGTACTGGTAATCTGGTTTAAGAAAGTTTTAATCAAATTTAAAAATAGTGTTTAAAAATCGGGTTTAAAAATTAAATCACTTAATCAAGTTTAAAAATTAAATCACCTAACCGAGTTTAAATTTGAATGGTGTATGCAAAGCTTAATCGGGTTCTAAAAAAATTTAATTGGGTTTTAAAAAGGTAAATCCAATTTCAAAAAATTTAATCGAGTTTCAATTTGAATCATGTACGGTATAGAAAATTTAATCAAATAAAAAAAATTTTTGTCGAGTTTAAGAAATTTTAAAATGGTTTAGGTAATTTTAATCAGGTTTTAAATAGTTAAATCGGGTTTTAAATAGTTAAATCGGGTTAAAAAATTTTAATTTGGTTTTGAAAATTTTAATAAGGTTTTAAAAGATTTTAATCGAGTTTTAAAAATTTTAATCGAATTTTAAAAATTTTAATCGAGTTTTAAAAATTTTAATCAAGTTTTAAAAATTTTAATCGAGTTTTAAAAATTTTAATCGAGTTTTAAAAATTAATCGAGTTTTAAAAATTTTAATCGAGTTTTTAAAAAAAATTAATCGTGTTTAAAGAAAGTCTAATCGGGTTTAATGGTGTTTCGCAGGTTTTCCAAAATGATGATACAAAAATGTAGAGAAAAAAAAGTGAAAAAAAACATACCGGAAGTTGATGATGAGCAGTATCTAATTATTGCCGCCGACGACCAAGAAAACGCCGGCAACGCACACGGTCCCAACCCCCGACGACAGAATAACTTATTCTAACAATTAATATTAATAAAATATTTTATAATTAAAATAAATGATTAATAATAAGATTATCGTTTCCGGTTTGTTGATTTTTGTAGCTTTAACTCGGGTGTCCAAATTTGATACGCTTTTTCTATGGAGCGCAAGGACACTCCGTGAGAAAAATATGCTTTCGGAGCGCTTGTCCATTTGTTACGTTCCGGTTAAACGCTATAAGCCAGTTTTCGCAAAAAGCGCTGAAACTTTAATGATAATTCTACGAAAATGAAATTTATTTGTAAATAAAAGATAAGAACTTCCGCTTTCTCATTTGAAAAGAAGAGATAATGTTCGACGGCTGGCAGCGGCGCCCTCTGCCGACCATTGCGATCGTTCATTATCGAACACCACCGGTTGACAAAATGAATGGATATTATTTTTTCCTCGCAATTCCCCCTCTTTTATTCATTTGGTAAGTCGTAAGGATGAAATTTTAGTGAAATTATCGCTATACAGTAGTTAAAATTTTCGTTAGAATAAATTTTTTTTTTTTTTTTTTGGTTTTTATCTACTTTATAACGAATTTTATTTAACTTGCAGTAAAATATTTTGCCTTAGTAAATTTTTCATTTAAACGATGAAAGTTTGGCTAAAATTTGTGGCGTAATTTAAACTAAAAATTTCGCTGAAAAGAAAATTTTGTTAAGATTAAGTTTAACTTATACTGAAATTTTAGCTGATGTGAAAATTTTACTTAAATTGGTGGCGTAATTTGAACTAAAAGTTTCGTTGAAATGAAAATTTGGCTAAAATTAAGTTTAATTTAGACACAAATTTCGCTGAAATGAAATTTTTACCAAAATTAAATTTAATTTAAACTGAAAATTTCGCTGAAATTAAACGTATTTTAAACTGAAAGTTTCACTGAAATAAAAATTTGACTAAAATTAAGTTTAATTTAGACACAAATTTCGCTGAAACTAAACGTAATTTAAACCAGGGGCGGATTTCCAAATTTTACGCCCTGAGGCCAAAATATTTTGGCCGCCCCTAAAAAAAACAAAGTGTGATATATTGTAAGCGCCGAGCTTGCGAGGCGCGAAATTTTTTTAAAAAAACTTCCACAATTTCGCTTTTTTGCGCTTTTGGCCGCCCTAAAATAGTGCCGCCGTGAGGCCTGGGCCTCACTATGCCTAATTAGAAATCCGCTTCTGATTTAAACTGAAAGTTTCACTAAAATAAAAATGTTACTAAAATAATATTAAGCGTAATTTAAACTGAAAGTTTCACTGAAATAAAAATTTGACTAAAATTAAGTTTAATTTAGACACAAATTTCGCTGAAACTAAACGTAATTTAAACTGAAAGTTTCACTAAAATAAAAATGTTACTAAAATTAAGCGTAATTTAAACTGAAAGTTTCACTGAAATAAAAATGTTACTAAAATTAAGCGTAATTTAAACTGAAAGTTTCACTGAAATAAAAATGTTACTAAAATTAAGCGTAATTTAAGCTGAAAATTTTGCTAAAATTAAGTTTAATTTATCCTGAAAATTTTACTGAAATGAAAATTTTGTTAAAACTAAGCGTAATTGAAAATAATAATTTCGCTAAACGAAAATTTTGCTAAAATTTGTGGCGTAATTTAAATTGAAAGTTTCGTTGAAATGAAAATTTGGCTAAAATTTAGTTTAATTTATCCTGAAAATTCACTGAAATGAAAATTTTGTTAAAACTAAGCGTAATTGAAAACAAGAATTTCGCTAAATGAAAATTTTGCTAAAATTTGTAACGTAATTTAAACTGAAAATTTCGTTGAAATGAAAATTTTGCTAAAAGTAAAATTCGAAAACGAAAATTGCGTCGTAGGGATAAACGTTGAAACAATGTGCTTTTCAGCAAACTGTGCTTAAATATAAGCGAGTGGTGCGAGCAAAGGAAACGTCGCGACGCCTGGCGGCAACAAACCTGGAAGTGAGTGTAACCCAATTAAAAGTCTTTCATGACGTCATTGCCGCGCAATCTCATGCATATTACGTATGTACCAAACAGCGGAGGACATTCCATCACCGTCATACACATCCCCGGACACAGAGCACCGGAAGTCAACTCCAGTGCCAGACCAGAATTATGCCCGGAGAATTCCACTTCCGGCAGCTGTCGACAGGTTTTTTATTTTAACTTTCAAGATTTAAACTGCTTTTCACAATGTTAATTTAATTTTTAAAAAAAATGCAGGCAGAAGTGGAAAATCCGCCCAGCTATGAAGAATCAGTTGCAATTCCGGAGAACAGAAACTGAAAAATTTACTTCCACTGAAAAATTCGCTGAAACTGAAAATTTATCCAGATTGAAAAATTCACTTAAACTGATAAATTTACTTAAACTGAAAATTTATTTAAACTAAAAAATTCGCTTAAACAAAAAAACTACGCTTAAACTGAAAAATTTCCTCAAACCGAAAAATTTGCATAAACTGAAAATTTATTCAGACTGAAAATTTCGCATAAATTAAAAATTTATTCAGACTGATAAATTTGCCTAAACTGAAAATTTATTCAAACAGAAAACTTCGCTTTAACTAAAAATTTATTCAAACTGAAAAATTCGCTTCAACTGAAAAATTTATTCAAACTGAAAAATTCGCTTCAACTGAAAGCTTTGCTTAAACTGAAAATTTATTTAAGCTAAAAAATTCGCGTTAACTGAAAAATTTGCTTTGATTGAAAAATTAATCAGACTGAAAAATTCACTTAAACTGAAAGCTTTCTTCAAACTAAAAATTTATTCAGATCGAAAAATTCGCTTAGACTGAAAATTTGTTCAGACTGAAAAGTTGGTTTAAACTGAAAATTTATTCAGACTAAAAAATTCACTTAAACTGAAAGCTTTGCTTAAACTACAAATTTATTCAGATTGAAAAATTCGCTTCAAATGAAAAATTCGCTTAGACTGAAAATTTATTCAGACTAAAAAATTCACTTAAACTGATAGCTTTGCTTAAACTAAAAATTTATTCAGATTGAAAAATTCGCT
>JAQGAY010002571.1:0-10161 GCA_034698085.1 Polydesmus angustus
TAAAATACTGTATATAATTTTGATGAAAAGACATTAATAAAATAAAGTTATGTACATTAATTTAATGTTTTATTAAATTTTTTTTGCGTAGCCACTAATACACTAATATCGTACGCCATTATTTTTATATTGAAGTCATTGTAAATATAATTTCATTTAAGTTTCAATTGAATTGAATTTAAAATTGGCCAAAAAAAATAATAAAATCAACATCTAGTTTTTTACCGCCAGAAAACGCTAATTGAGATACATTTACACATAAAATAAGGCATAACTTTTAACTATAAAATTCTAAAGTAATATTCCTCAAAATTAATTGGAGGCAGTGCTACTTCGTTGTCACCGAATTCAGCCTTAAAGATTCAACACTGAAACTAAAGTTTTCTCATGTTATAACACTATTTTTTTTAAAAAAAAATAGCGGGAAACATCGACTTTCAAGGCTCTAGATACCGTGATGTGAGGTGGTTTCTGTAGTGGCACTTAAAGCATCCATTTGCGCGAGTTCTAAGTATTGGTACGCGAAGTAATTTTCTTATTTTTATTTCCGCAAATCAAAATTCCTATTTTTTTTTGGTTTTCAAAAAAAGTTAAATTTGTTTATTATTATTTCCACCGTATAATCAATTTGTGCGAATTCCGATTGCGCTAGGATTCTTATGAACCGAAATTCTCGCGCATTACAATGATTTTACTGTACTGATATTCTTAAACGTGAGATTACACGAACCTTTATGTATTTCATGCGTTAAAAATGGCAATAAGACGCATGCGTGTCAAAAATTGGCGATGCGCGCTCCTCTTATTTTCTAAATCTTGAGGACAGTAACGATGGAAGATATAATAGACCAGACAAAAAAAAAATGAAGAAAAAAATCTCCCCGTTCCCTAAATTTAGATTGAAATTATAATATTCCAATCGCCTCACACATAATATTTTTGTTTTGGCGCCCGATCGTTGTGATCCACCGGCGGCGATCGAAGCGTAACATTGATGCGCGGATGAAATTGAATCCCGGGGATAAGAGTCGGTGGGAAAGCGCAAATGTTGGCAAATGTCAATGCACCTCTCTCTTCTATCTATCTACCTGCTAAAGTGAGAGCTTCTCGTATCAACGATGAATGTAGCCATATGAGATTATAACGTTTACAACCAAATTAATTACCAATTAATCGGCTAAAGTTTAAACGGTTAAATGAACGCGAAATTTTTTTAATTTTAAAGATGAAGCTCATAAAATCAAATCTAAGCTATTAAAAACCTCACATATATTTTTAAAAAAGATTCTGAAGAATGTTTTTTTTTTATTATGTTATATTACTGTATTATATAGGGATATAATCTGTTAAGTTGGTGGTTGTATTCAGACGAATATCCAGGCATGCAGGCTGGGTTCCCTTGCTCACTTTTTCGTTGACCTACATTGGTGCAGCGCGTTATTACTCTCATTCGCTCACTTGCACAGCTTTTAATATTCAACACAAATTCGCCTTTTAGCTCATTTTGCATCTTCCCTCCCCTCCTTTTTTTCCCCTCCCCCGCCCACCTTGCACGGAGTGATGGGCACGTGCGAGGAAGCACGTGAGCGCTTAGGAAATATCGCGAGTAGAAAGAAAGAAAAAAGCAGAGACGCTCTTTTCTTCTTCGTGTACAAATGTAAAAGGAGAGAGGCGGAGAAGGAGGAGAGCAACATTTGTACTCTTGGTTGCTATGGTAACGACATCGCAATGTGCTTCCATCGACAAAAATGAATGAATTAGAGGAGATGGATTCCCGATCGACGGGTTCGCGAGACCAAACAAATCATCATCGCTTCATATTGTATTTTTTTTATATTTGCGCGCGCTCGTCTGTTTGCGTTATTTTTCAACCCCGGAAAGATAAACCGGCAATTTTTATGCGCATTCTCAAAAAAAAAAAAAAAAATCACGTGACCTCATTTCCCCCCTCATCCCGCAATTCGATTGCGTTATTCTCATTCCAACTGGCGGGCTTAATTAATAGTACTGTAGTTTTTCGATCGAAATGAGAGATAGCGAACGGA
Organism: Polydesmus angustus; assembly: GCA_034698085.1. Classification (NCBI taxonomy): domain Eukaryota; kingdom Metazoa; phylum Arthropoda; class Diplopoda; order Polydesmida; family Polydesmidae; genus Polydesmus; species Polydesmus angustus. The sequence continues at coordinate 2,046 of JAQGAY010002571.1, forward strand.
GAGGGTCATTTGAGTGAGCAAACAAAACATTGAAACATGACGATCAGATTATTTAATAAACGCGATTGTTTGGAGATACGAACAACGACAGATGCGATATTACTAACGCCCATTGACTGAAGCACAACATAAAACCGCTAATAAATTACAAAAAAACCAAAAAACAATAAGAAATAATAACGTAGTAAAAACATGATTTCAAAAAAAAAAAACTCTAGCACCTACTCAATACTGCATTTAAATTAGTGTCTAGATTACTATTTTTTTTTCAATTGGCGCATACGTGCGAATCATCTCTTAACAATTGATTTTCACGCAATATTTACATTTGAAAATAAACACATCGTCCTAATATTAATAAGCCGTCAATACGACCGAAAAAACAACATGAATTTTCTTTAGAAAAAAAGAAAAAAAAAAGTGGAAAAACGCGGCGTAATGGTACGCACTTGGGGAAGGTTGATCACCTCCGCATTACAAAAGCAAAATGAAGGTGCGGAAGCTGTTTCATTACACCCACTTTTACCCAGTACTCGTGGCTTTGTTATATATTAAATATTTTTATCCCTGAGAGTGTTGGATTGTAATAAGAGATGATGGTGTATAAAAATGAGAGTGTGGGATCGCTAGAGAGAGTGAGAGATCTCCTGCAAATATAAACGACGGACGCCATGACAGTTTTTCACCGCGGGGGAGGTGGGAAAAGGTGGTCGCCATCATCATCTTAAACACATTTAAATTATTCGCCAGTGTACCTAGAGTCTTAAACAGTGTTGTTAATGGCTATTTGTTACCTTGATGTCCCGATGCGACGGGGGAGGAAGAGGCCACTGCGGCTTTGACCGGGTTCGATGCTCCGGCGGGTCCCGATTCCTCTGACCCTGCCTGCGCCTGATGCTCCGACTTGACACTAGGAGTATGAGCTGTTGCTGGAGTTTGCGGTGATGGTAGCGGTGATATTGGTGGTAGAGGCGAAGGTGATGATGGTCCCTCTTCCATTTAAATCGGCCGTTAGAGGGCCGTAATCACACTCACACACTCTCACGTAACTGCAATAATAATCAGCAGTGTCATGGCCTTCCACGATGGACACTTCTTCGACTGCTGCTGCTCCTCCAACCACTCATGCACGCACTTTCGCATTATCTCTCAATTCATACACATCTTCCGAATAATTTGTTACGTTACCCCAAATTAAGAAGATGCTGAGATCTTTCATCTACCTTCTTCCTCTTTTACTCGGCGCAGATCAAACAAAGATGTCTTCCCTCAACACTTCTTCCGACCTTTCGTTTTTTTCTCCCTCCAACTATTTGGGATTTTTTTTCCCTTTTGCACCCTTTTTTTTCTCTCTTTCCTATTTCCCCCACTTTGATCCGTTGATGTCGAATAGCACGAACCGAAAAAGATGAGCTTTACTCCACGGATAGTTGAAATTTTTTTTTTTTTCCAAGTTTAAAAGCCCGTTTCCAATCGATCTTCCGCCGTCGGTTGAGAATGTATGAGCTTCCTTCCCATCACACTCTCTTCTGATGGTGCCGAGACCGAGGTCGCCTCCATTTTCATCTCCTCCATGTGTTTCTATAGTGTCGAATCGATGTGATGCTGCGCTCTCCGTGTAGGTATGCTTAACCAACTATTGAAATTGGGGAAACGACGGCGAATTGAAGGCGTGGGTTGGTTGCTTGCAAGTTGGGGATGTCGAAAATGTGAACGTGCGTCTATGAAGTTTTAAGAACACACGAAAACCACGTCACGCGCACCACGCGTTACAGCGCGAGTGAAACATACTCAGGTAGCGTTTAGAGAGCGAAAACACAGCCCTTCTCAAACGCCTGTGCAAACAAATGCACGCATATTTCATGTGCAGTATGGCCAGAAGGATGTGAGATAGTCATAAACAATACACTCGGTCTGTTTCCTATTTTATAGATGAGGAAACGATATATATATTTAGTGTTTATTTAGTGAAGGAAATTCAAGTGAATAGAATAAAAATTCGAAAAAGTATAAACAAAAAAAAAATAATAGGCCTTGTTTTTTTTTATTATTTTTTTTTTTGTATAAGTTAATAGATTTTTTTTATTGCTTTTTAAGAATAGGTAATGTGAGAAAAATGGGATACTTGTTAGTGTGGCGTTCGCTCATGAAAAGGGTTTTCTTCTTCATCTGTTGCTACTTTGCGCATTTTCGTTGAATATTTATAGAGTTTGCTAGTAGAAACAAAACTATATTTGTATACAAAATTAACATTTCAAGCTTTACGCCAGCCGGCAGGAAATGTAGCGAAAAGATAATGAAAAATTGAATAATTATACAGACAAAGTACAGTAGTTGAGATCAATTTGTTAAGAGTTATAAATGAGCTATTATTATGTTTGTGAACGGACAGCGAAATAATAACCCGCTTTTGAGTGATATCGATTTTCGTTACAAATGTTTTGTTCACATTTTAATTGTACATTAATTATTAACTCAAGCCACAATTCGAAAGCCGGAAAAAAACTTTTTCTCATAAGAAAAAATACGAATATATAGAAAAAAAAATACCGATATTGGACATTTGGACCCGTAACGTAAAATGCCCGTATGAACTTTTTTCATCCACAGTAATTGGATGGAGAAACGCTCAATAAGTCATCTAATAGCATTATTTAGTTCATGCTATTGGGTGATGACGTTTAGTTTTCCATTGACGATATAACCGATGCACATCTTTCTTTGCCAATCGTATTAAAAGCTAAATATAAATAAATTTTGGTAAATTCAGACAAAAAAGAGAGAAAAAAAACTTATTACCAGCATGGCAAGAATATCAGCTGCCATCAACATGAAAAACATGTTTGAAAGATTTGAAGATGCAATGACGCCTGCTACTAAAGGGCCAACAGCGGCACCTATACATATTAAAAATTTAAAATATAGTTAAAAAAAAAAGTGCATTTAATGGTGGTAGCTGTCACCTAAAGAACCCGTTCCATCGATAATCGATGCCACGGTGGCCAAAGCCTTAGAGTTGCCTCGAAGACTTTTGTGCGTTCCCAATTCTGCTGATACAGCAGTTGTAATTAAAGCGTACGGTCCATTCACCAACAACCCACAGATCATCAATAATACTAAAATAGAAATTAGTATAAACCGCAATAATCAATGTTATTAAATATTTAACTCACTAATATTAAGGATCAGGTTTAATTGGCAAAACGATTGGTAGACGAATAACTACGTCGTGAGGAAGAGAAAAAAAAAAGGTTAAAAGAGCAAAAAGCGATTAAATTAAAATCGTTCTCACCATAGGGATGGCCACAAAAAGCATTACAGAACAAGTTGCAGCACTGGCTCCAGTTTGGTCACTGACCACGCCAGCAATAATACCACCGACAATGCCTCCGATGTCGAATAATGTCGACATGTAGGCAGAATCTGTCGCTGACAGTGATGCTAAATGCAGATATGTTAAAATAATAACAAATTTTTTTAAGAAAAAATTAAATACTTGATTTTTTGATGTATCGAGGAAGCCAATAAAGGAATGTGTAGCTTACTAATTTGGCAAAAAATAAACATAAGGAAAATTCCACAACTCCCTTTATAAAATAATAAAAAAAATTCAACTAAATAAAATATATTATCAAAATTTTAAATGTATCAATTTATTTACGGGAATTTTTAATGCGTGTGTAAAAGTGATGGCTCTCATATTTTCGTGACTTCTTTGTTGAATTTGTTGGTGGTGACTGTGATGATGGATTCCATTCTCATCAACTAATATTGGTCGTTCTTCTTCCGAAACCTAGGCAAATATTATAAACATTTATTATTACTATTTTTTTTAATGCATTTAAATTTCTCACAAATACAGTAAAGGCAATTGTCAACTCGTCAAAGTTGAAATACATCACATTCACTGTACCTGGTTCTCAGGATGATTTTTCAGTACGAGTAGCTGATAACGCCTGCACTTTTCACATTTGTCATGAGAACGGAAAGCGTCAAACTGTCAGATCAGCTCTATGCTCACACTGAAAAATCGTTCTGAGAACCAGGCATGAACAGAGAAGTTAATTTTTATTGAAATATAATTTGAGTTGGGATATCAATAATGATTAGCTTTATTATTTTAAGCTGTGTAAATTTAGAAAATTGTATTATTAATATCAAAATCATAAAAGCTTTTTTTAAAAAATAATTGTAATTATTGTATGTGTAAAAATAAAGAACATGATACAATTATTACGCGTAATAAAGTTCTGGGTTGTAAAATGAAACCTCAATTAAATATTTGTTAAACATTTGATAACTTATGTGACCTGTTATGGCTGATGTATAAAGTTCAATAGATATAAAAAAAATTTGTTGTCGGAAACGCATTGAGTAACATTCAAGGTTATTTACATTCCCTTGACAATCACGTTTATTTAGTGATGTGTTTCATCTTTGATGGCAATAATTTTAATTTTAGGAACGTGCTTTAGCTGTGATGCAATATTCAATACGTATGGCATTTCAAGTGCTACTAAAAAATATTTATTATTATACCTTAAAAGCAGCAGTTACGAGGGTGTTATTATATTTTCGAGTACATGTACTGGGATTAAGGGAAAATTGACCAAAATGGAATGACACCTAAAAAATAGGAAATTTATAGCCGAAATACTAATCAGACTCTTACTCCATGCAATCAAATAATTTACTTTTTTGAATAGAGAAGCAAAAAACATAAAAAAAAACCCAAGAAAACAAAAGCGTGGCAGCAGTCAACTATCACAAGCCAGCGAACATTTTCAAAAGCATGTAAGATAGACAAACGTTGCTCTTACCCTTACCCTAGCCTCGGAGTAAATGAGTGAATCAGAATCGCGGCTGCTAACACTCTCCTCACCATCGCTGTCTGGATCGCTTTTATGCGATTTTAGATATGTCGGTTGAGCTTTTTCAATATCATCTTCAGCCAATCTATCCTAAATTTACGAAAGCATTTCTATATACGACTGCATCGAATCATGCTCGGGGTAATTAACTGGTTTCAACCACATGCGCCAAGCAAAATAGAAGACAAACACATTTTTAAAACATTTCTTAAGATATTGCCATCTGTTAATAAGTGTGGATTGATTTTGGTATCAGTTTAAGATATTGCATTAACGGTTTATTTTCCTACAGTGAAATCCGTGTTGTTGCCGAAATAGTGGTCTTTCTGAAATATATTTTAAATAAAAATAAGTAAATAAATAAATTACCGTGCTATCGATCTGGTCAGGTGGTAGTAAACCTACATCCTCAGGATCTACATAAAATATCAAAATGAGACGAGTATTCTTATAAAATTAATTCAATTCGGTACTCAACAGGGAACTAAGAATAAAAACACCATGAAGCCCATTACTCCAATAATGATTCCAGGTAAAATAAAGGACATGCCCCAGTTGTAATCCACGTATATTCCGGCGATTACCGAGCCTAATATGTTTCCTACAGATGTGTGCGAGTTCCATACCCCAAATATTAGACCTCTTCTGCCTTTGCCGAACCAATTACCGATACAGGTGACCACGCTGGGCCAACCCGAACTTTGAACTACCCCTCCTATTACCTATTTCCATTTTTTAAAATTATAAATTAAGAGAGATAAAAATTGTACGGGTCAAAACCAATTGCACCTACTTGTATTAAAATAAAATACCATAACTGATGTATCTTATAATTGTAAGCGATTCCAAATAAGTACGTAAAGATTCCAGAAAGTAACATTCCCAATGACAGGAAGTACCGTAGATTTACTCTTTCGGCCACAAATCCGCTATTAAAAATTTATTCATAATTATTTATTATCAAAACAAGATGAACTACAATATCAGCATTGACATACCTGGCAAACATAGCGAAGGCATAAGTAAATAGAAACGCGGAATCTAAAGTTCCAAGTAGCGTTTCCGAATCTGATTTATCTAAAATTTAAATTAACACTAATTATTGTAATTAAAAAATATATTTACTGTAATAAGTAAAATGTTGGTTCCATACTAACCAAACGGTGGCCAATGACACCATGTATCTTTCGTCTCATTTGTTATCACAATATCAGGTGGAATTACTTGTCCAGTGCAGTTGGCAATTAACACATTCTGCAAAATTAAGCAAACTATTTATTAGCATTAGAGACGAGTATGAAAGTGCGTAATAAACAGGTTCAACGCGCGCTGTCATTTTCCGAAAATTTAATAGGTCATAACAAAATAGTCTATGGGCTTACGTAGTGTGTTACGCATGACAAAATATTTTGTAAACCTATTTGCGTTGATCGATATCCCATGAAATGAATTGTAAATTGATTTTGACAATGCGCAGCGCAGGTGGCATCTTTGTAGAAATTCTTTAGTTTAATGGAAAAATTGAAAATCCGGTTTTCTTTCCTCACATGCTTTCGAGTTATCGTTCTATATTACTGTAATGCTATGCTTTCCCACGACTTTTTATTTCAGTGTCAGATTAATACGGCGTGATAAATAAAAAAGAAGAAAATTTAATAAGGGAAAGTTGTTGTTGCATAGGGGGAAAAAAACAAATCTTTAGGTCAAATTTCTTGTCGGTAAAATTTGTCTGTTACATCAATTTACGATATTATTAGCGTCAAAATGTGATACAGTATAACTAAAAATAACTCAAAAAGTTTTTAAATTTAATTTCTGATATTAAATAACAGCTCCCATTTTTATTTATTTTTAAAAGATTATATATAAGTACGAAATATCTATCTAAAATTCTATCAAAAAGGGGAACAGTATTAAAAAATTAAATTCAGTAAATCTAATTAAATATTTTTAACATAAAATTTGGAAGGAATAATAGAAAACTATTATTCTAATTGTCAAATTTTGAATTTAATGTAAAATATTAAATTGCATGTATACCGGTGCGCTGTAAAAATGAATAAACACAGAAATCGTGTGGTGACACGCGATATAATAAAATTATGTATTACTTGAAATACCTTGTAAAAGTTAACAATATAATTATTTGTAACTACTGTAGCAGGTTTAATTATTATTTGCACAAAATATAAATGACTCACCTTGACAATACTAAGTGGTTTCCTTGACATGTGAAAGGCTGTGTAGCAGAGAAATGTAAAAACTAATATAAACACTCTGTACCTATAAAATAAAGAACATTTTATTTACAATAAATTTAGAATATATTATTACAACCAGTTTAGTTAATTTTAGAGAAAATGTTCATTGCAATTATGCTATTGAAAATGAAGTGTAAAAATGGGTGGGAAATAAATTGGGGTTTGACTATTAGGCAATGTAGGCTACATAATAATTTAATTTTATAAGGAGTGGTCGATCGTTAATCAAAATGCTTACCATAATTCTTTAGTTTTCCGTTTGACCCGGTGTCTTTTATCACAACAATATTCAACACATAATATCCCAAGGGGAGCAGTTCCTGCCATCCTAATCACATTGAAAATTGATTGCAAAAAGGAACTGGAAAGAAAAACATAAACTGAACAATCCTTACTTTAATCATGTGGTTATCGATCCTTAGATACATTGAACACTGCGCAATACGTCATCTTGTGTGTAAACAATTATTATGTCGTACAATAACAATAATTACTGCGTAGCTGCGCATTGCCAAACCTTTTTTCATGCTCTTGATCTGAAGTGTATTCGCTCTGATCACGTGGTTTTGGACCAATCAGATCACTGCATTCTGAGCTACAGTCAGAGCAGATGGCGGCGACCATGAACCTCATCAGCTGATACGACGTTTTTCGGTTTTTTTGTCAAGTTTTGAAGTTGAAAAGTAACTTGTTGAAGTAAGTTCTTTTTAATATTTTAAAGTTTAGTAAGAAAATTAAATTTTCTGGTTTAGTGTTTAGCCATTTGACGAAATTTCGGGGATTTTCAACTTACGTTTGTAGCAAAATGCGTTTGGTGGGATTAATAAGGTTCGTTATTATAATTATAGTTTCAAGCGCGATTATTAAATTAAAATTATCTTCTAGCGGTGGTAAAGATAGTTGTTACAGCATGATGCAGTGCGTAGCGGCAGGCCATGAAATAGTTGCTTTAGCTCATTTGCAGCCGTCAGGGGATAAAGGTAC
>JAQGAY010002572.1:0-10159 GCA_034698085.1 Polydesmus angustus
TAAAAATTGTGGGAATGGGTAATAAACGGCAGGAATGGAGCAAAATAGCCAGGGACGTTCCATAAATGCTGGGAATGAGTATCTGGGATAAAAACGGCGGAAATAGAGCGAAATGAGCGGGGACGTTTCATAAATGTAGGGAATTAACTAAAAGCAGCAGGGAATCAAGCAAAATGGGCGGGGACGTTCCATAAATGCTGGGAATAAGCTAAATACAGTGGGAATAGAGCAAAATGGGCGGGGTAATGGGGATAGTTCATAAAGGATGAAATTGAGAAAAAGGACAGGTATTGTTCATAAAGACAGGGGTGTAATTTTATGTGAAATGTAACAGTTTTAACATGAATAATTAGCCCCCTCCCGTAGCAAAGCACGGGTACTTTAGCTAGTTTTTTTTTAATTATCGGTAACGCAATTTTAAATTTTTTTTTTTTATTTCGCGCAACTTTAAACTTTTTATTTCGCGCAATTTTAAATTTTTTATTTCGCGCAATTTTAAATTTTTTATTTCGCGCTATTTTAATTTTTTTTTTATTTCGCGCAATTTTAAACTTTTTATTTTGCGCTATTTTAAATTTTTTATTTCGCGCAAGTGTGAATTTTTTTTTATTTCGCGCATTTTTAAACTTTTTAATTCGCGCAATTTTAAAATTTTTATTTCGCGCTATTTTAATTTTTTTTTATTTCGCGCATTTTTAAACTTTTTATTTCGCGCAATTTTAAACTTTTTATTTTGCGCTATTTTAAATTTTTTATTTCGCGCAAGTGTGAATTTTTTTTTATTTCGCGCATTTTTAAACTTTTTAATTCGCGCAATTTTAAAATTTTTATTTCACGCTATTTTAATTTTTTTTATTTCGCGCATTTTTAAACTTTTTATTTCGCGCAATTTTAAAATTTTTATTTCGCGCAATTTTAAATTTTTTATTTCGCGCAATTTTAAATTTTTTATTTCGCGCTTTTTTAATTTTTTTTTTTTTGCGCAATTTTAAACTTTTTATTTCGCGCTATTTTAAATTTTTTATTTCGCTCAATTATGAATTATTGAAGTGAAACACTTTTTTAGCCGGGGTAAGGAAAAATTGGCGCCATTGCGCGAATACGACGGAAGTAACCGACGGAAGTATACGACGGAACTAAGAACAAATCTTAAAACAATGGCAATGCTTTTATTAATGACTACAAAAATAAAGCAAATTTAATATACTGGTACGTAAAAAATTTTTTTTTTTACCCTTAGTTATTTTGTGTAAAAATATGAGATTTATTTATTTTTTTAGAGCACAATTATTATTATTAGCGGCATTAAATTTGACATTTCTGATTCAAAATCTCGGACTTAATTCTGTCCCTATTACCCAAGGTAAAAGCATTTTTATAAGAAAAATACAATCTCGCTTTGAATCTTGTTTGCGCCAAATTTTATCTAATTCTATTATTTTGTACGTTAAAAGTTTCTACTCAATTAAATTAATTTTTTATTTAATGCTAATAATTATTTGTCATTTTAATATAACGTGAATTGGATATTCGATACAGGGCCATGATTATAAGAGGCAACCGCAACGGCGCCAAAATTTATAAAAATTTGTTTAAAAATTTTATTATTTTGTAGAAAAAATGGGCTAAATAAATGAAATAAACTGAAAAAATTTAAAAAAATAGAAAAAATAAATTAAAAAAATTGGAAAAAACAAATTTATAAAAAATATCAAAAATAATTGGTGAAATAAAATTAGAAAAATTAAAAAAAAAAAAATTTGAAAAAATGAATTTAAAAAACATCGAAAAAAATTAATGAAACAAAACTAAAAAAATAAAAAAAAAATAAAAAAAAAAAATTTGGAAAAAATTGGATAAATTAAAAAAAAAAATCGAAATTAGTGAATTAAAATTGGAAAAATTTGAAAAAAATTAAAATAACTGGAAAATTTGGAAAAAGTAAATTAAAAAAAATCGAAAAAAAAGTTGATAAAATAAAATAGGAAAAATTAAAAAAAATTAATAAAATAAAACCGGAAAAATTAAAATTTAAAATAAAAATTAAAAAAAAATGATAAAATAAAATTGGAAAAAAATTAAAATAAAAACTTGAAAAAAACATTAATGAAAAAACAAAAGGGTGTGTGTTTGACACGCACGCCAGAAGTGAAACACAAATAGTTAGATTATATTTAGAGGAAAATAAATGTATTCTTTTATCCATTTTTTTTATTGAATTCACCTTAAATTTAATTTTTTAGCTCGTTTTTTAAATTTCAAATTTAATTAATAAAAAAAAAAATAAACATAATGAGTTCACTAATTATACACTGGTCGACAAATTTGGAAAAAATGTTTGTCCCTTCAATTTTAACGTGTTTTTTGGAAAGTAAATACTATTCTAATGCATAAATGGTAATGTCATTTTTTTGTGGAACGTCAGGTTTTTTTTTAATTTACAAAATGGCAAAACACAGTTTTTATGAGAATTAAAGGTAAAAAGTGAGAATATCTCCCAAATGAGATTCCCTAAATTCGTAAAATTTGCTTAAAAATTAAAGCTTGATTAGGCGCATATTTTGATGTATAGATTGTTGTCTATTGATGGCGCGTTATTTTTTTATTTGGAAAAAACATTTTTTGGATGGTCAAAATAAAATGCATTTTTCAACTTTGGCGATTTTTTAATTTTTTTTTGAGAAACCTACATTAAATTGTAATCTACATCAAGCAGATACATTATATTGGCTCTTAAATAAAACATTTATAAATAAAATTAAAGCACTTTTTAAATTTTTTGGAAGGGTTCTTTGGAAGGGAACAAATAAACGATGTTTTTGCTCATCAAAGTTTACATTTTTGAATTAACCATTTATAAAATAGGGTAGTTTGAACTTCAAATTTAAAAAAATCGGATATCTGACAATTGGGGTCCAGTGAGGTACCTGTTTTCGATTTTTATTTTTTTTTAATTAAATTTGTAAGCATTTGCAATTCAGTATTAGATAGCTGGATATTTGAGCTAAATATTTCAGTTATTACCATTTAAAAAACTCCTTCCAAAAAATTTTAAAAAAAATTTAAAACCAAGTTTGTGATTTTCGGCTCATTTTTTCCTGTATTTACTTGAAAAAATGATTTAAAACATGTGCTCAGTGAAAGAAACGTTAGAGAAGCGATAATGAAAAATTTTAAACTTGACATTTGAGTCCAGTTTTGCCTTTCAAATAGTTGTAATTGGTGTTGCAAACCAAAAGAAATTAATTTTCATAAATTTTACCAAAATTGAAATTCCTCAAAAACAGAAATTTCATTTACATATTTGAAATCAGCGCAAAATTTCCTATAAAAATTAATGGGATATTTTTTGTGTCGACCAGTGTTATTGGGTAGAAGTTCTAATGAGCGAAATGACGTTTTTCACAAATTGGATGTAATAGATGAGTGATATGAGACCAACCCCACATGGTGTTTCCACCAGCTAAATTCAAGTGACCGTATCGATCATCGATTGCCTCTTTAAAGGTACTTCTTCCTCCGATGTAACTTTCGAGCTCACCTCCGTCTATCCATTTCCAACCACTTCCGCCCGCACTCTTCGCAATCCCCATCCAGAAATAATTATTACTGTTACTCGAAGTTGTGCCATAAATAGGTCTGAGTTGCTTCACGATGAATTCCGTCTGCTCCTTCTCTTTCGGCATAATCAACGTCATCCCTTCCCGCTCGCACTTCCGCTTGGCCTCCGTCCAATTAACTTTAGGTTCAAGAACCATATACAGGGTGTTTTTGTATCTCCAACAGTTGTTTTCTTTGCCGCACTTAAATTCCAATTCTAAACATTAAACGTATTATATATGTAGTTTGTCACTTAAAATAATGTTAATGTTTTTGAAGTGAAACACTTTTTTAGCCAGGGTGAGGCCAGGGCCTCAGGGCGGCACAAATTTAGGAGTGGCCAAGAGCGGAAAACAACAATCAAAAAATCTTTGCAAAAAAATCAAAAAAAAAAAAAAAAAAAATTTGCAAAAAAATCACAAAAATTTTGCAAAAATATCACAAAAATTTTGCAAAAATAAAAAAAAATTTTGTAAAAAATTAGAAAAAATTTCTCAAACAAATCAAAACAATTTCCCAAAAATTTTGCAAAAAAATTAAATTCCAAAAAATTTCGCAAAAAAAAATCAAAATAAAAAAAAAAATTTCAGAAAAATTTGCAAAAAAATCCAAAAATTTTCGCTAACAAATAACAAAAATTTCGCAAAAAAAATAGAAAAAATTTCGCAAAAAAAAAAAAAAAAAATTTCGCAAAAAAAATTAAAAAAATTTTGCAAAAAAAAAAAATTAAAAAAATTTCCCAATAATATCATAAAAATTTCGCAAAAAATAAAAAAAAATTTGCAAAAGAAATGGAAAAAATTTCGCGCCTCACCAGCTCGGTGCTTTAAATTTTTCACAATATCCTGTTTCTAGTTGCGGACAAAACATTTTGGCCTCAGAGCGGAAAATTTGGAAATCCGCCCCTGGGTAAGGCCAAAAAAAGGAAGTGCACGTTCCGTCACGCTCCGTCACGTTCCTTTCCTACCGATTTCGCGCTTGCGCGAAATATAAGTTCGGTTTACGCACGTGCACGAAATTTGAAAACACATATTATTAAAACAAATATTAGAATACAAATGCTTTTTGCGCATGCGCGAAAAGCACTTTTTTAAAAAAAATAATTACTATAAATCAAAATAAATCCCCATATATTTAAAAAAAACTCCTTATAAATCTAAATAAATTCCAATAAATAGAAACATTCTCTAGAAATCGAAAAAAAATTTCCTTATAAATTTAAAATAGATCCCTATAAATCTAAATAAATCCCTATAACTTAAAAAAATTCCCTAGAAATAGAAAAAAATCCCTAGAAATTTTTTTAAAAAACCCTTACAAATCTAAAACACCTTATAATTTAAAAAAAAACCTCTTATAAATAAAAAACAATCTATTATAATTTAAAAAAATACCTATAAATCGAATATAATTTTAAAGAAAAAAAAAAATTTCAGTAAATACTTTCTCTATAACCTCTAGCACGTTGGATTGGAGTTTTTAGTGATGATTTTATTAAGTGTATATGTTGAGTGCGGGTATTTTCTTGAGACTGACGTCATAGATGTTTGATGTAAGGCATTTTTATAATAAAATTTTTTGTTTGATAATGTTCTACATTTAACGGATTTTATTTTGTAATTTAAAAAATGGAACAAATTTTATTAAAAAAAGGACAAATTTTTATTAATGCCACACATGCAAGTATTAAATAGTAAAAAGTACCATAGTTGCTTTTCCCGCACGCGCGAAAAGCATTTATTTAATATTTCTGTTTTTATATCTGTGTTTTTGATTTCGCGCAAGCGCGAAATCGGAATGACAAGGGCGTGACGGAGCGTGCGCTACATTTTTTTGAAGTGAAACACTTTTTTAGCGAGGGTAAGGTCAGAAATGGAGCGCAAAGGTAGCGCACGCTCCGTCATGCTCCCCATCACGCTATGGCATGCTCCAACGTCATTTTTTTCATCACGATTTTGCGCTTGCGCGAAATATAAGTTCGATTAACTGACGTGCACGAAATCGATGGAAATTCGGTTTTCGCGCATGCGCGAAATCGAAAACACAAACTTACGACAGAAATATTAGAATACAAATGCTTTTCGTGCGTGCGCGAAAATGATACAAATTTAAAAAAAGAATTCCTATAAATAAAAAATTCTCCATATATTTAAAAAAATCCTTATAAATCTAAAAAAAATTCCTATATAATATAAACATTCTCTAGAAATCGAAAAAAAAAAATCCTTATAAATTAAAAATAAATCCCTGTAAATCTAAATAAATCCCTATAAATAAAAAATTCTTCAGAAATAGAAAAAAATCCCTATAAATTTAGAAAATTCCCTAAAAATAGAAAAAAAATCCTTTTAAATTTTTTTAAAAAAAAACACCTTACAAATCTAAAAGACCTTATAACTCTAAAAAAAAAACTTGTTACAAATAAAAAACAATTTCTTATAATTTAAAAAAATAACCTATAAATCGAAAAATTCTTCAAGAATCAAAAAATTCCCTATATAAAAAATAGACTAAATAATAACATTTATTTTCCCTTTAAAAACATTATTAAACTACTTGTGTTTCACTTCTGGCGTGCGTGTCAACCACACACCCTCTTGTTTGTGTAGTGAGCACTTACTTTCGCAACGGACCCCGCTCCTAAATAAAGGGCACTTATCGCACAGGAAGTCTTTTCCGCATAAGATGGGCACGCATTGTCCGCCGTAGATGCAAGGATTAGGCTCACACACGTTACAACTCTGAAAAATTAATTACCGGTAAGTAAAATACACTTCTGAATTACAACTATGGGTATAATTATGTTTTACTTAGATTGAATAGTGTTCCATTGGTTATTAATAACCAGGGAGAGACGAGATATGTAATTATACAGTACATAAAAGATCAAATTAAGAATTAAATTTTTTTTTTTTTTACGTTTTTTGTTCCGTTATTTTTTGTTGTTCTTTAGGTGAAGAATTTGCTTCAAAATGTTCCATTCTTTTGCTTAAGTAATCGAATTTTTCGTTCAATTTCATGAAATTTCTTTAAAAAAAATTAATAATTGCAATTAAACACCAGATTTTTGTGTCCATTTCTATTGAGTTTTTTTTTTCGTGTGTAATTTTAATTAACATAATAATTGTTTAAGAGACTCACTCATGTATGTTCACTTGACGTTGTTCTTCGATCTAATTTTAAAAATAGAAAAAAAAGAAAACCTCAATTATTTATTATCCAATAGCTAATTAAATTATTTTTAACGTGAAATTCTTTACTTTTTGAACGGAACAAAATCCAAAATGTAACAGTAAAATCGACAAAATTAAACGGAAAAAAGGAATTTTACAACTGAAAAACGAGAAAAAATAAAAAAATGTTTTACAAGAAATCTTCCTTAAACGAATATTTATTGTACAATAGAATGTTAACTTACCTCATTTTCACAAACACCAGTGTTGTTGTTGTTAAGTGAGATGAAGTTAAAGGCGAATGAGTTTAGTACGAAGCTTACTTTCAGCTTTTAAACTCAAATGTTTCTCTTTCGCTTTCAAAGTTTTGTTTACAAAAAAAGTTAAGGCAGGAAATTGAGTATTTGCTTAAGTTTAGATAATAAACATAAATTTTGGAATTAAAATGGATTATAAAGCGCACCCTCGGACTTTCGATTAGTAAAACCTTGAGACATATTATTTAGGCCTACTACGTGTTTTTATTTAGTTAGGCCTATCTAGATTCAAGTACAAGGTGTGTTGGGGGTTGATAAGTTGGGAGAAACTTCCTCAACTTTAGCTTAAGTTGGCTTAATTTCAATTTAAACACCTTTTGAACTTTGGAAAAATTTTAATCTGGTTTAGGTTTAAAATAATTAAGAAATGGCTCAAATAATACAGTGTGTTTTTAAATTTACGGAGTATTTGAAAAACGAATAAAGAAGTCAAATTTTAATGAAAATGAAATATTTTTTTAATATTTAGTTACAACATCACCGATTTAACAATGAAAAATAACATGTGGCATGTGACATCCTCCACTGAGTCGGCACGTGTTAACGCATGTAATGAAGTTTCTAATAACTCTCTCGCACGTGTCTGCTTGGATTTTGGCAATTACGCGTAGGCCCTATTAAAATTTTGCTAATCGAGTTGACATGTGCCAACTCAGTGGAGGTCACATGCCAGATGTTATTTTTCACATTGTTAAATCGGTGATGTTCATGTAACTAAATATTAAAAAAGGGGGAAAAAAAAGACAAAAAAATTTCTCACCAAAAAAATTTTGACAATAAAAATTTTGCCAAAAAAATTTTAAACCAAAAAAATTTTGAAAAAAAATTTTTCAGTAATAAAAATTTTGCCAAAAAGAATTTTCTCCAAAAAAATTTTGACAATTAAAATTTTAACAAAAAAATTTTTCACCGAAAAAAAACTTGACACACTTGTATTGCTTTTAAATTTTAATACATTTTCACAATAATTATTTACTGATTTTGAAAATGTACAGGGTGGCTGCCATACTATTTATGCTTATTAATGGAAATAATTGACAAATCCTTTTTTTTGTTGTTGTTGTAAACAAAATTGAAACATTTAAGATTGAACATTTTACGTTGAATGTAGAATGAAATCTCGTACGTCTCGAATTTTAAAATTAAATTAATAATATTTTGTTTTTTGTGGTGATATTTCACACGCTTAATTTTTGAAAATTTTGCCTAAAAATAAATTCTAACTAAACTAAGCTAATCGGTTATAAAACTCGTAAATTTTTGTGCACTTAAAAAAATTCCTTGCTTAATAATTATTATTGTTATCGCGATGAAGCGATAAAAATTATTTAGTTTTAAAAAATGTGATTTATTTATTTATCTATTTAAGTGCGTGTGTTTGCATAGATAACAACTGAATCGTCAGTCAACTATAGAATCGTATTAAAAGAAGTTGTTTACATTAATGCAATGCATTTTAATGCCCTTTAAAATGCATTTTAACTCCTTCATTTGGTTATTATGTGTTAATTTAGTGGGGGGGGGGGGAACGTCTTTACTCTTAAATTGTATAATTGTTAATTTTTTTTCAACTTTTTAAGAATAATTTTAGAATTTTTAGAAATTGTTTTTCGTAAAATATTAATAAATTATTTTGAAAGTCAGCTATTCCGAATTTTAACCTTTGCCTGTTTTTAGTCTATTAATAAGCGCAATTCCAGTTCTGAACTAGGGATGTTGATTTCGAAAAAAAATATCGATAATTTTTCAATCTATCGCTTTAGTAATTCGATATATCGAAAAATAATATCGAAATTTCGATAAATCTCTCAAAAAAAAAATTTTCTACCAAATTGAAAGAAAAAGTCAAATTTTTCGTTTTTTTTTTCCCTTACCAAAAATTGATTATATATTTTTAAGTAAATTCACTGGCGGCGTACTGGTACATGGCGCCCAGGTACAAAATTAATTTTTTCGACCTTTTCTCCATCTCTAAGAAAATTGTCAAATTTTTTTTGGCAAAATTTACAAATTTAGTATCTTTTAAGACAAAATAATAAAAAAATTTTAAAATAAAAAAAAAAATTTTTTTTAACATTGTTGTGAGTCACAAAAATTTAAAAAATATCGGCTTTTTGATATTACGTTTTCAATATCGATACCTCGATATATCGAAAGAAAAAATATTGGTAATATATATTGATATATTTTTTTAAAAATATCGATATTTCAATATATCGATATTTTTTCAACATTCCTAAAAACAGGCCCTCCATAAAAAAACGAGGGCGTGAGACTCTCCCGCGACAGAAGAGAAACTTCTTAAATCCTATGGAAAAGGCAACAATGGAAATTATGTAATATTATTTCGCGCGAATTTATAATTTTATTTAGCGGAATTTTAAATTAATTTAGACCGTTTTTTTAATTTTGCGCAAATTTATAATTTTATTTCGCGCATTTTATATTTAAATATTTATTTAGCGCGATTTTAGAACGTTTTTTTTAATTTTGCGCGAATTTATAATTTTATTTCGCGCATTTTAAACTAAATATTTAAGTGGCGCGCTTTTAGAACGTTTTTACATTGCGTCATTTCCTGTCGCTTCCGGTTAGTCAGAGCAATTCACCCCCATCCAAATTCCATGTCACGTGCCTATTGAACGTACCGCGGCTATAGAAGTTTCACTTCAAAAATTCAATTTCCTCAAAATTACATTAAACCTTTGTCTGTTTTCTCTCCAAAACCAAGTTGGTTTTGAATGAAGGAGAGGTGAGCTTATACATCTATTGTTTTGTATTTCAGGAGAAGTTTTATTTTTCTGATGTTTTAATTGAATGACCTAGCAAGTCCAAAGAGGTCATTGCTGACGTCAGCGTTCTAACTTTTATTTTGGTTTTAAAAGTGCTTAAAATTTCATAAAATTTACACTCGCAAAAATTATAGCAAAAATAAAAATAACCTCAGTGGATAGCGTTATTATTTTTTTTTTTCTTTTCTTCGATCGGCCCGTGCCAAAAGGCGCTTCGAATTTAATTATATTGAAGAGCCATAAAAACTGCGTTTAAGTTAGTTAATTCACGAATAAT
>JAQGAY010002573.1:0-10159 GCA_034698085.1 Polydesmus angustus
AAAAAATTGGACAAAAAATAACAAGCGCAAAGCAACAAATATAAGTCACATTAACTTTTATCAATACTATTCGATCGAACGATATACGATTAAAGAAATCCTGGAAATACAGAGTTGCTTCCACATACGTTCATACAAGTTTCGTAGGATGAAAACAAATTGAGATTCCCATGGCATCCACCGTAAAAAAATCGAAGACAATTATTTTCAGCTGGATCAAAATAAAACATCGGGATGTTGGCTCTGCACGGACCTCCAAATTTCGGTTGTTGGCACTGATTCGTCAATTCTAAATACCAAAATAATTATTATGAAACGAATAGTGGCAATGAATATAGAAATTTCTATATTACCTATCGGTAAAATGCCGAAACAAACGTTGAACAGAGCGAAACAGATGAAAATTAATTTTACTGAACGATCCATATTGATGTGTTTTTATTTTGCCTTAATAAATTCTGCACAGATCAACTCTAAAATATTTTTTTAAAAAAAATTGAAATCAAATTAGAAACAAAGCGCTTTATTTCAGCAATATCCTGAATGTACACAATAATAATATTTTACTTTTATTATTCATAGGGTAGACTTTTAATATTAAATTTCCTTATTTCTTTACCCCGCACGATTTCAATATTTCCTTGAACTTAATTTAGACTTTGATTTTTTTTAAAGGAAAGTTCCAGGTAAAGCATAATAAAAAAACTAGTTTTTTTAAAAAAAATTAAAAGTTTAAAGTTCATCAAAAAAAAAACCTAAATTAATTACATTTTGCTATTCCCATCATCCTTGAACTTCATAATAAATTTAAAATTAAAAAAACTCGTATGCAAAGACAGATAATAAAGTTAGTACTTTTTAAATATTATTTTGCAATAAATTATTAGCGCACGATTAAAACGAAATTTTAAATAGCGTACAATATTATCTGGTATAATTAAGAAAATCTTTAAAAAATAGTATAAATTGAATTTACATTATCCTTTTTCAATAAATTTTGACAATTATTCAACAAAAAAAACACGAAATATTCAATTTGTATGCGCACGCAAATCAATTAAATTACTTTTTAATAACTTCTAAAAAATGAAAGAATAAAATGATAAACAAGAGCTTACCTTTAAATGGAAAATAAACAAGAGTCCTTGAGAAAAATTCTCTTTTTATAATAATATTAAATAGAGATTTTTCAACGAAAGTAAATTGCACAATGGGTTATTCCTAAACAAATATTATAATACTAACTAGACCAGTATTATAACAATAATGTAATTGAAACTCAAGATGATGCTTACCAGCGAGAAACGAGTTGTCGGAATAGAAAGAGAATAAATAATGAAAATGTTGTCTATGCACCTTGCATGCTTCCACCAATAATAATAACATTTGCGTCACACACATTTCGCTTCCTTAATTTTTTTTTTTCTAAATCTCAAGAATGCATGGAAACCGTCGGCTGAAATTTCGATTGCGCGACAGTACATGGTCACTCTTATTTCAAATATTTATTGATATCTTAATTGTTATTATAAAAATAATAGAAAAAAATAAATTTTTTTTTTGCATGGTCTACGTTAAAAACTTTCTCAAGGACAATTAAACAACGAAATAATTCAAGTCACTCGTCCAATTAAATGCAAGAAAACAAATCAGATAATATAATAATTATTATAAACTCACTTTGTTTTGGATAAATATAATTTTAAAAAGAAATACCGGTACGATATAATTTTTTCGTATTTGAAAATTATTTTTATTGCATTATAAAATCTGTCAATTAATAATCTAACGAAAATAGTTTTCAATTTTTCTTTTTAAGCTTTAAAAAAAAAATGATTTCAATGGTCAGTCAGCCTTATAATAATTAATTATTTAAGGTGTGGACATATCAACTGTTATGCTATATACAAGAATGGTGAGGAAAAAAATAATAGTAATGAAGTCAATGACAAACGATTGAAAATAGGAGGATGGAAGGTTATTCGATTTAATTTTTTAATAACAATTTTTATTCAGTGCCCACCCATCAATATATATATTTTTTTTTTGTTGTTTCTCTTTTTCTGATCATAAAAAAATTAATAAACCGGTACAAAATAAAAATTGATTGTTATTCTAAAGAATTCATCTGTTCGAAATGATTGGTTCTATTGGCGAGTTTGGACTCCTCCACTGTCAATCTATACTCCATCGTTCCATCGCTTTGCTCATTAACGTTTCCGGCGAGTGAAGAAAGGACGATTTTGGGTCTTTCGTAGGTCGACCAACAATTCTTTGGGAGTGGACACACAGTGTCGCATAAAGGCGGAATTTTGCATAGCAAAAATGCCTAAATTTTCAAATACAAAAACCCACACATTCAACATAAAAACATTGTTTAATCTTATAAGTAAATATAACAAAATCACAATTTATCAATTTCCATGCGTCGTGCATTACGAAAACAATCGTCAGGAAAAAAAATAATTATTGTTAAAGCCTTGCTCAATTAAACCAAACAACAAAAGCGGAATTTAGGAAAACTCAGAAATCAAATGTAGAAATAACCAGAAAAATATATTTAAAAAAATTAGCATAGAAATAGTCCAATGATTTCAAAGCCACAACAATAAAATGTCGAAATGCAAAATAGTTGAGTAAATCTAAATAATAGGTTTACAAATCCATTACATGTATAATTATTAAAGCTTTTAAACGTCTAATAAATATTTTAAATAAGAAAAAAAAATCAATAAAATATTCAATCATTAATTATATTCGTTTTAAATTATTAGTTACAAATATTATTAATTAGATTTTGTACTTTTCAATTAAGAATATAATTAATTATTATTTGTTAACCTTTTTTTAAATTGAAATAAAACTTCAATTAAAAAAAATTAAATCATGCAAAAACGTGTCATTAAAAGATTTTTAATTTTGTAACATTGATAACATAACAAATACAGTAAGCTGCATTCAAAACAACAATAAATTACCGGCATTAATTTGTTAATTAAAAATAAAATTAGCTATTAATTACAATGATGCAGAAAAAAATAAACAAATATAAAGCTATTTCTCGTTATAACAAAAACTTGTCAATTGGAATTACTTCCCAGGAACTTTCGCAAGTCATTATTAATAAATTAATAAATAATGCAGCTCGTGCAATAATAACTAAGTTAATTGATTTGTCAAATGCTTCCCCATTTTAAGTAAAACAACATTACCGCGTGACACGAGCAAACGATGCCAATGACAGTTCCAGTGAGCACATCCCACCAATGATGGCGATGGTCCATCAAACGACTGCATCCGCAATAGATCGCCCATAAGACGAGGAAGGCCTGAGTGGCTGAACACAAGTACACACTTGGCCAACTAATAAAATTCTTATAAATGTAAAACTAAACAAAATAACGAGAAAAAAAATTTAGCATTAATAATTGGGTAAAATGTTTTTTTTCTAGCACTTACGCATAAGAATAAACTCATGTACATTGAGAGAGCTGCATGACCAGAAGGAAATGACTTAAAAATATCCGAATGATGCCAAACGGCCAATTCTTTGGTGCATACATAGTTTGTTATAAAACTACATCAACAAAATTAAGAAATAAACATGATTTAAATCGTTTAATAAAATATTATTGTAATGTTTTAATTTCCAAACAAATAAATTTCTCTTAACTTAGTTGTCGTAAACGCGGATATTTAAATCTCATTTATTATCGTTGTAAATGTGCTGTAGAGTGTAAATGGTTGTGTATACCATCACTGGTGTATACGAAATATTAAAAATGGTCAATTGAAATGACCTCTAGCTTTAATAACTGTGATAATAATATAATTATAGCAATGTGTTTAAGTGATTTCTGTCAGTGACACCAAGTTTTGACATACAGTACGGTGTAGTGCTAGGTCAAAGTTTTTTAAAAGATGAAATGGCAAAATTCAATAGAAAATAAGAAAACAAAAATTAAAAATTAAAAGCATAAAAGAAATAAAAATTATTATTCGATATTTTGATATCAAATTCTAAAATAAATAATATTATTCGAAATATTCTTTTAAAATAAAGTAAAAAGTACAATTTTCCTTTACAAATAGATTGTAAACATTTCCAAAATTTAAACATACAGTATAATATTATACTCCCACATCAATATTTATAATAGGAAGTTTCTTATGGCTATTTTAACAGGTTAATTTCATTAAATTTAAAAAGTTGTCTACGAACACTAAAAATTATTTTGTTTTCGAGAGAAAAAAAAAGTTTGGAAATTAAAACTAACTTAATTACTTCCCAACATTGCTACAAAAGTGACACAACACAATATAATTAAATTTTAATAAATTTCATTTACGTTGGTATACTGTATTTATCTCAAATGATGGAAGGAGGCTTGCAGCAACTACATGTACAACATTATCTCAATTTTTGTGAGTTTGAGAAAACGCGTTTTAAAAGCTAACTTTTCAAAATTGTTCATCCCATTGATTTTTTATGGATTAATAATGTATGTAAATCAGTAAAAATTCTATGCAAAAATGGGTTCGTAAAAAGCAGAATAAACATTTAAAATTTAAAACTGACTCGTTTTTGACTCAAATGGGGTTAATAATAATTGTGCCTCGCATTGAACCTACTAAATAGCAAACACTAGTGTATAATTTTATAAAATAAATAAAAACTGATAGTCCCACAGCTTTATAAACACCGCACCAATCAATAGGATCATTAGAGAGTTTGCGGCTTAGCTTTTTAACTCGTTCTTATTCTCGAATTTATTTCTTCATTTACATCTCAAAGTTTAAATCTGTACAAAAATAAATTCCAAAGTCCAAACTCTAACGCCCAAATCATAAGAACGAGTCAAAAAGCTAAGCCACAAACTTTAGCTCCATTAAAGAACACCCTTTAACTTCAAAAAGTAAAAAAAAAAATCAAGATATCTTGTTATTGCTGCAAGTCCTCCAATTTATAAGCATTTCTAACATTGTTGATTAATTTGATCAACCTGAGATTTATTTGGAGAAAACTGTTAATTCTAAGTTGTGTCACTTGTGTAGAAAAGGTCTATCGTGCAGAAAATAATGAGGTTTTGTTTTTAGTATTAATTATTAATACAGTAATAATTTTAATTTTAAGCATTTTTTTATCTAAATAATCCAATTTATTTTCAGCACATACTTATTATGCATTTATAGTAATAGTATGAAAATGTTATCTACCCTTGTGAGCAATTGATATGAGCAAAGTCAGGCATACACGAATCGAAAAAGTGCGGCCTTAATCCTCCAATCGTCAATTTTAAAAATTCCACTATGATAGTGGTGCACAGTAAGCCATTAAAATACGTTCTGTACATAAGAATCGAACATTTCCAAAATAAAGAACGTCGATATTTGGAAGATATGTCCACATTATTGGATTTGCGACTTCCGGTATTGGATTGCAATTTCCTTTCGGAGCAAAATGGTTGGTGACGATAATGTTCCACTAGTGTTATCTGCGCACATTTCAATTTACTTCATTAATTAAAAAGTATTTTAAAACTTGGCTTATTTTTTTTTTTTTCTCTGTCAATGCTTACCAAAATGAACGGCACGATTAAAATGATGGCGAACAATTGACCGAGGCCAAGACTATCGCCAGTGTTAACAAACCCAAGTTTCGGATCGTCGCAATAAAATCCGTGATAACGCGGTGTAATTAACCCAAAATAAGATCCCAAAACCACAAATGCTCCTAAAATAGAAATTTATTATATAACGTATTAGCTATATAAAATTAAAATTGAATTTATATAAGCTTACATAAAAAAAATTAAGTTTTATTTTTCTTAAATACTGTAATTAAAAATAATTAATTAAACAATAATTAATTTTTTTAAGAGCCATTTTCGATGCTACTGCAATTTCGTTTTTGTGAAATTTGTCCAAAATAAGCAACATACAGTATTAACCTCAAAATAGAATGTGTGTCAGCTAACTTTTCTTTGAAATTTACAGAAATAAATTTTAAGTCAGCGGTTTAATAGATCCACATATTTTATACAGTTTTTAAGTTTAACTCTTTATCTTTTTCGTTTTTCATAATAGTTAATACTGTATATAAAAAAAAATGCCGATTAATTTAAATAACCGGTTTGTTTTGCGAATCAATGTTAATTAATCAGATACTCTTTAAAAAACAGTCAACGATAAGATTACAATTTAATGTTCGCTTATAGTATACTTTTTTTGCGTGTGTCTAATCTAAAATAACAGTACATGTACTTGTAAAAATCAAATCATTAATAATAATCACGTAAATGCTTTTTTGTAGATTTTTTACTATCTTAAAAAATGTTATAAACTTGACTTAACAATGAGATTCGATACAATATTAATAGTTTCTAATAATGTAATAAATCATCATATTAATAAATTGAATCGATTTTGATATTCTCCTCCTTTAATAATATCAAAGTGTCCTTAATTTCCTATAACAACCAACATCCTCAGTGCAACTTAATATCAATGTACTCCGTGCACACTTGGTCCAAAAACTTAAGTCATAAACTTTGACAAGTAAAAAAAATCACTCGATATAGATTTAAACAAGTTTCCATGCAAAAGTTTATAAGTTTTAGATATTTTTAAACTGGTAAAATTTTCTTTAAAATTATTTAATCACGATTTATAATAATTCAAATGTATTTTGCAATCCCTTTAATTTAATTTTTAAGAAATTAAAAGCTTTCATTAATTAAAAACTTTTTTCTTCTTGCGATATAATATGCATTTATACACGTATTTTTAAAAACACGATGAAAAAGTTTATAAATTGCAAAATAACAAAATTAGTTATAAAAATAAAATAATAAATAAAACTTGCATAATAATAAATTATTTGTGTAGCTTACTCACCCGCCAGAGTAACAAATCCATCCATGAACAGCTTGAACTTGAAGGAAATCCCCATTGAGTAAATCACATATGAGCCACGTGTTGAGTAATTCAAATTAATAGCAGCACTACACGATTTTTAAAACTTGCAACACTCGACTTGATCCATCGTAGAATGCGCGTAGACACCGCGTGACAGCGACTTTTTCATAATTCCAAATGCATATAAGAACACAATATTATACGAATGCAGTATGAAAAACTTGTACCGGTAATTCAAAAATAAATGTTTGGAGTTTTAGACTTTTATCTCGCGTCCATACTGATCCTCCTACGCGATAAGCTTCTCTATGCCAGGATCAAGCTGTTACTTCGCTTGCTACTAAACTAATCAACTTTAGTTGTTGTTGATGTTATGTAACTGAAGTTAAGCTTGCGCACGTCCCACTTTTCTTTCACACTTCTCAATGTCCCTCAATTAAGCGCCCTAATTCATCATAAGCAAGTGCTACACGAGACAGCAGGAAATTTATAAATTTATGGAGTGGGTTTTGTTGAAATAAAAGAATGACATCAGCTACTTTTCTAGTCACGTCAATGTCAAAAATTATACTTTCCATTTAAACCGGTATTCAAACAAATTATAATGTATATTTATTTATAAATTATTATTTTTTCCTCTAATATTAAACAAACAAAAAAATGGATACCGGTAAATGAAAAAAAAATTCTATAATACTGTACTGTAACTTTGAGTTTTGAAATAAATGAAACTGAAAAATGCCTTAAATTAAATTTTAAGCTAAGTGGTTGGGGTGTATGATTTTAACTGGAAAAAAATTAATGTCGCTTCGTAGTCGGATAAATTAACAATATTATAACCATTTTCTAAAAAAAAAGGATAAAAGAAATCGTCTAACTCAATATAATTATTTAAATAAAATATGTATCGATATTACCTGCGGGTACGTAAAACATATCATTTTCAAATAACTTTATTTTTGTTTCGTGAATTGTCACTTCTAAAGTTCCACGAGAGATCCAAAAAGCCTGCTCAAAAAAACACAATAATATTATTAATGCAATGTTATGCAAACCAAAGAAAAGCAAATTCTTACTAGCGTATCCCCCAACGTAAATCGATGGCCTTTCTCTTCTTTAGGATTCAATTTCATGATCCCAGTCGCAAATTGTTCATGTCGAAGGATTTTAGCAACGGAGACATTTTCATTTTTTGCAACATCGAACTTATAAAATTCTTGATGTTGAACACAATCTAGCAAATAATATACTTATTAATAATTATTATTAACATAATATTAATTATATTAAACTATGATTAAACTAACCTAAAGCAACAATTTCACGTAAATTACTATCAAAAACCTTTATTTGCTCATTAGCTTTTTCATCACTTTTTAGACGTTTTGATGGAATACTTTCGCCTAAGCTCCCATCTATGGCTAAAATAATAATACTGTAATTAGAAATTTTATAATTCAACAAATCAAACTTATTATTCTAACTTTCTCCTTTATCAATACCTGTATTCTGATTTTCTAAGTTATGTAAAGATGGGTTCTCCGTTTCTTTAGCAGGAATGGCTAATAATTCTTGTTCGAACTTTGCAACTGATTTACGTTTTCTTCTTTCCGGGTGTTTCTTAGCATTTACATCTATAAAATCAACAAATTTATTACTCTCCTTAACTTAAAACTTATAAAAAGAAGAAAGGATTGAAATGCTATAATTTAACAAATCAAACTTAATATTATTCTTACTTTCTTCTTCTTTGTCAATTAACTGAGTTTCAACTTTATGTGGAGATGAATTCTCTGTTTTCTTTTCAGGAACTGTTGGTTCTTGCACTAATTCGGTTGTCAAAACAGTCGATACACGTTTTCTAACAGGACGTTTTTCAGTGTTTACACCTATAAAAATCAACTATTTTAATAGAAATTTTTATTCGTCTTAATTTAAAAAAATAAAAAAAAAACAATTTAATGCTACAAAATAATTAAACTTATTATTCTTACTTTCTTCTTTATCAATAAATTGAGTTTTCATTTTTTGTTGAGATTGGTTCTCAGTTTCTTTTGCAGGAACTGCTGATTCTTGCTCGTACTTTGCAACTGATTTACGTTTTCTTCTTTCAGGGCGTTTCTTAGCATTTACATCTATAAAATCAACAAACTTATTATTCTCCTTAATTTAAAACTGATAAAAAAAAGACAGAATTGATATTCTATAATTTAACAAACCAAACTTAATATTATTCTTACTTTCTTCTTCTTTATCAATAAACTGAGTTTCGACTTTATGTGGAGATGAATGCTCTGTTTTCTTTTCAGGAACTGTTGGTTCTTGCACTAATTCTGTTGTCAAAACAGTTGATCCACGTTTTCTGACGGGACGTTTTTCAGTATTTACATCTATAAAAATCAGCTATTTTAATTGAAATTTTTATTCGCCTTAATTTAAAAACATAAAAAAATTTAATGCTACAAAATAATTAAACTTATTATTCTTACTTTCTTCCTTATCAATAACCTGAGCTTCCGTCTTTTGTGGAGATTTTTTCTCCGCTTTCTTTGCGGGTTCTTGCTCTAACTCTGTTCGCGATTCGATTGATACACGGTTTCTTCCAGGGCTTTTTTCAATATTTGCACCTTTAAAAATCAACCAATTTAATTATAATCTTTATTATTCGTATTTCTATTTTCTCCAAAAATTATGTACTGTACCTATCCTTTCTACATTATCAACATCGCGTTCTTTCTCTTTTGAAGACTTGGAGAATTTCTTTTTTTTGAAACTTTTACATTGTTCAGAAGCTTTTGTTAAAAGTTCAGAATCGACCCCCTTCAAATTATTTGTTCTTTTCTTGTATGGCCTAGTTTTCGGAAAATATTTGCTTTCAAAATTTTCTTCTTCATTAAATCTTAGCGATCTACGAGTAATGCTTGAAGAAACCGTGGACCTAGAACTAGCCACACCATCACCTATTTCATTTTCTTTCGGTTCACCATTTAACGGAAGATTCAAATCCAATATTTCGAAATGTATAGAATTAATGTTAGAATGAACACAATTCTTTCCTGTCACTTTTTCAGACACGTTTCTTGAATTATTAAGCGCTTTATCATCTATTCTAATTTTTGGACCAACAATTATGTTTTCCATACATTTTTTCCCATTAGGACTATTTAAAGTTTTTGATTCGGTTTCGACTTGACTATTCTTTTCCAAACCTGAAATAAAAAGTAAACTTACTCAAACAATA
>JAQGAY010002574.1:0-10152 GCA_034698085.1 Polydesmus angustus
ATAGTCCAAGAAGTTTAAATTTTGAATTGACCTTGCAATAATACTTTTGCTTTTGTCTTTAATAGTGACTTTTGATTCCTAACTGAATGCAGCTACTGTACAGTAGCGTACAGTCATGGATTAAATCTCAGCTAGAATTGATAAAACGGTTTGATAAAATCTGAATTAAACAAATTATTAAAATCAAGTTTTATTAGAGAAAGCATCAGCTATTTTACATAAAAGATTTAACATACATGGAATAAAATCAATATTTTTTGATGAAAAATGTAAAATTGAAAAAGAAAATTACAAAACAAAATGAAAAATGACAAATATTTTAGTTTGCGCGGTACAGTATATTTTTTAAGAATTAATTTATGGCCAATTTGAGTTTTTTAAACACATATTATAGCATAGGAAATGAATAGCAAATTTGATATGTATAATAAAAAAAAAATTTTCTCGACTCGCAATAATAATGATAATGGTAAATGAGTGCATCGTCAATGATTATTCAATAGCTCTGCTATTCGATTGAAATTTTAAAAGTGAGCGGTATAAGAAACTTTTGGCAGCTGAGTAATATCTTAAGTTGGAGCAGTTTCGACTCTTTTAGAGATCGTTGTTTCTAATAAAACGATTACCTTCTGAATGAAGCCCCAAATATTTATAACGACAGATTCCGTAAGCTCCTGTTTAATAAAATTGACATAAATTAATTGTTTATAAATTTCTCAGTGGGCGGTTTTTAAACCTTTATGATCTCCATTATCAGGAGGAGTAACAGGAAGAGGAGTATATCTTCTTTTTGCTTCTTCTTCAGAATCATCAGAAGAGTCGTTCCGAATCTGTAGCATAAAAAAATATGATAACGTTTTGAACATACTCGTACATAATTATTTAGTAGGCTGTTATTTTTAAGAAAGAAAATGGATTATTTAATTGATTGCAATTGTAATAATAATTTTAAGCAAATAATTATTTCAGTTGATAACCAAAAAAAAAAAAAAAAAGGCATTGATGCTTTAAATTTATTTGGCTCATTAAACTCACATTTGATGTCGTTTTTGGTTTGAAAATTCTTGTGAAGGGCCCATTACGTTGAGCATTTATTCGTTCAGTGTTTTTGATAGGACTTGAATCTAAGAAATTTAACGTAGGCACTCGATAAATCACTCGCAGTCTAAATCAAAATAAAAAAAATAACAGTTAATGAATACCTGTACCAAAATGTTTTGGGAGCTGAAGTTAGCGTTGGAAGAAATTACCTGTATCTATAATAGTCTTCCTCATCCCTATCCGAGCAAGAAAGTTGATTTGGACAGGCTGGATTACCTAATAGGCTGAGATACTGCAATTTTGGCAATGAAGAGTTGATTTTGTCTAATAAAGATTCTAAATCCGTTATCTAGATATAATCAATTATTTTTAGAAATTATTTTGAAATGTGCTGAAATTGAGAGTATGTTTACTTTATTTTTGTTAAGCGAAAGTGTCCTCAGTTGCATCATTAATGGAAATTTAATCGAATTTTCTAGTTGATTATTATCCATTATCAGTTCTTCTAAAATGTTGAAATGATGTAAAAATTTGAGTGAACTAAAAACGAACATCAGCTTTAAACATTTTTGGGATTGTTTACTAAAATTTACATTAAGTTACCTGAAATTATTAAAAGTGAGATCCAATCGCAGACTGGATGTTCCGTAGCGAATTGCAGTCGAGTCGGGAATTGATCGACATTCTTGTCCTACGTAAATAAACTGATAGGAGAAACATTACATTTTAACAGTGGTGAAAGTAAGCCGGGTTATGCCGGAATAACGTCCCGGTAAAACATTTCGTGCCGGGACACTGTTCCGGCTTGAAATCGTCAGACAACAAAAATAATAATAGTTAAATTCCGTAAACTATGAAAACAGGTCCAGAATGGAGACAAAATTGTTACTAATGTTTCTATTTTGTCCAAAAAAAGGTCTTAATTTGCCATTTTTGCTAAAAAAAAATTCGCGCCTCGCAAGCTCGGCGCCGGTTCACTAACAGACTTGTTTTAGGACATACGCGCGCAAAATTAATGAGGAATTATAATTATTTGAATTTTTTTTCATTGTATTCTACAATATCTGTTCCGGCAAGACAATTTTTCTACTTTCACCCCTGCATTTTAATGAGATCTTTAATGTGCATATTACTAACATCTCTTAAATAGTTTTCTGATTAAATGAATTTAAATTTTACAAATGGAATAATTTTACTTTTTTCTTTAATGAATCAATATTGGACTTCTAAGATTTACATAGATTAGGGTTTATTTTTCTAAACAATGTCATGTGATTTCGAAAAACGTAAACACGACCGGTAACCAGATATATTTTGCTGTTGGTATTGTACTGAATAAATTATAATGACATCCACTAAACCCTTGGAAATAAAAAATTTTAATATTAAATGTCCATACAGTATAATATCGGAATTTAACCTTTTTCAAAACATCTTATCTAATTATTAATGTTCAATCATGTTTTTCTTTTCTGTTTTAAAAATGTTTATCTTCATTAAAGATAAAAGGTTATTCAAGTTCATTTAACCATTTATGCACGATCTATGTTTATACAAATTTTTTCTTAACAAATGAACATAATTTTTAACCTAAAATTATTTCTATCATAAACATGATAGGCTACTGTATAATAAACTGGTGTGTCCGATTAACTCATCAGGTACTGTAGCTCTGTTTATTTTTTCATGAATTTGAATTTCGTAATACTGTACTAACTTCGAACACGTGGGAGGTGATTCAAAATTCACGTACACTGTATACGTTGCAATATTATTATGATTATTATTTCCAAGGGATATAATTATACCTCTTGATTGCTCCAAACGAGTCTTTGTGTATTAAAATGGGTACCGGTATGCTGTTTTGTTCTTCGGGATTTCAAACTGTCAATCGAACTTCTCCCACCACTTTCACCACTATCCGAACTGCACGAATCCATTACTTGTTCCATTTTGAAACTTATCAGAACGTTGCGGAGATTTCGTCACGCAAAAACATTTATCACCAAGTTATGATATTCTCCGGTTGGCTGAGCCACGGGTGGGATTAGTAATCTCGGTGCAAAGTTCAGGGTAGACGCATTCAAGGTTCTTCTTGTTTTCTCTTTCTCTCCTTGCGCCGGTGGAACCGGATCGTTTTCGAGCATGTGACCCATAAAATGCGATGATACTGTATCGGGTGATTCGGGGAGGGGATAAAAATAATGATCGATACAACATTAATAATAATAATTATCGTACAAAAGGGTAAATAAACCTTTCCTTTTTTTATTTTATCGCGATGACATTATGTCGCGACTAATTATTGAATGGCAGAAAAAGAAATGCTTTCTCAAAGTGTAAAATTCAACTTTTTTTTGTTGATTAAATAGTTTTGGACTTTAGATACTGGTACAGTATATTGCATTTTTCTCCCATACTGTATAAGTTAAACGCCTATTTGCTTAAATTTTAATAGTAGTTCGAGTTTATCGTTTCGTCCTCATTTATCTTTTTGATTCTATGCTTTGCTTGAACCGATTCGCAGACGTGTATTTCTATTGTGATAATGTTGTCCTTTTATTTTGATAAAAAAAATTATTTTTTTTCTTATTATTGTTTATAAAGTCATTGACTCGTGCAAAATGAATTTGTTTACATATTTTTATTTCCGTATTACAAATTCATTTACTAGTCTTTAACGTTTCTACAAGAGTAATTTTCCCAAAAAATAACAACAATATTTGTTATTAAACATGAAATTAATAAATAAAGCTACTGTATTCTATTTGACACTTACTAACTAGGTTTGCATGCTAGTATTGTCCTATTCACGCACATGTTTTTATTTTTATTCTGTGCCTTGTATTTCAAAATATTAGGAAACATTATTTTATAAGTGAAGAGAGTTAGTGCAGTAGATGTAGTCTTGTGTTTCATACTTTGTTTGCTAACTACAGTACAAAGATTATTTAAATTGAAATATACTGCAACCAGTTTTAGTGTATTAAAAAAAATTCATTTAGCAGTCTTGTACTGTATAATAAATTTTTTTTAAATAAAGATTAAGGGATTTAAGAGATTACGGGGATGTTATTGTGCAAGCTGGTAAATGCTGCATGTTATTCAAGGGCATCGTTCTTTGTTCCCGGTCACCGGCCGGCAATGCTGGTATCATACTTTAATTTTTTTTTTTATTGATTCTTGTTATGATGTTAACTTCAAAAGGTGATGACACGATAAAAATATTTAGTTTTTGTTGTTGTTATGAATGATTTTACTGTAGCTTTTAATTAATTTTTTTTTAAAAAAAAATTTTTACAGTACTGTATATGTATTTAAAAAAATACTAAAAAAGCGGAAAGGGTAGAAGATTTCTATTGTTTGCTAAACATTATTTCGTAGAATACTAAATTATCGGTATAATAATATATTAATATTATTACAGTTTAATATAAGTTTAAAAGACACGCCACTCTTGCCAATAGCTGGGTGGGTTGTACCGCTACCGTTAGTGGCGCCATCTATGAACCGTTTATATAATATTAAATGAATCTTTGGCAGATTTTTATGAAAATTAAATTATTGATCTTCAAACTGCGCAGTACATTGTACTGCATTATAATTTCTAAAGCTTTGTGATACGAATAATAAAATTTGAGTAAAGAAGTCAAATAGTTTTTTGAAAGAAGTTGAACAATTTTTTTTTTTGTGTTAAAAACGATTTTCCAATATTATTCGTGATTATTTAAGTGTTCGTAATATTCGAGTTATATTAATTTAAATCATTTTAAATTACATGTAATCTGTTTTAATATACGTAAAACCTTATAATATAGAATCGATCTTTTTTTTTTAAGAAAAAGAAAAGTAAAAGTAATTGGTACCGGAAATATGCCGCGTTGTTGAAAATTCGCGCTGTGTGAATCTCATAGGAAATTAAAATCCAGGATATTATAACTGTACTGTATTGTATGAAAATTCTTTTTTTTTAAAAAAATTTTCAAACCGTGCTGTAGTGAATTCCGCACTAGTGAATAACTGTACTGTAGTCTGTACATACTCGTACTTTTTGGCCTTAATGGCATTTTTAAGTTTTAAAAAATTAATTTTTTTTACAAAAAGTTTCAATAACCGAAGTAAGCTTTGAAGTGCCGGTTCAGTACTTATTGAAAATAAAGGGAAAAAATTTAAGAATATCTTTCAATTCCAACTACAGTATTTAATAACAAAATGTAGGCCTAAATAAAATCTCAAAATTTTGACAATTCAGTACGTGAAGCACTGAAGTGTTGTTGCTGGTTTATCTGTTAGGGTTGTCCATAAAAGATGTTTGATATTTTTGTTAAATTTTCTACCATCACCCCTTCCGTTTTATTCACATAATTATGTCTGATTTTTCAAAACATAGCCACAATTTCCCTTACCTTCTCTCTCTAGATTTTTAAAACCCTGATGATTTCTAAATTATGGTTGGTTTTGGTAATGAGAGAAAAACGAGGCAAATATTGTTTCACTTTGCTCTGATTATTTTAGAATTTCTCGATTTTGTCTTATTTTGACATCTGGCCTTCTGATGTTCCTATTGAAACAGTCCCCTATTTACAACTACCGTATTATTACGATCTACTACACATTATTCTATGCTCTTGAGGCTTGATTTATTAGGAGTTTACGTGATGTGGTTCCTTCTCCAAATGACTCAGAATAGAACTTATTCTACCAGACAAATGTCGCATGTGCGAATTGAGTTTAGGCGATGAATGGAAGGAAACTACCATTTGTTTATTTCCTTATTTTAGAAATTTCCTTTATTTAAAAATTTCCTGCATTTTAGAAGTTTCTTTTATTTTAGAATTTTCTTTATTTTATAAATTTCCTTCATTTTACACTGGCTGTTATATTTCATAATAAATGACTTCATAGTAAGACTTACCTGGTATGACAGTTGCTTAGCAACGGCTTAATCTTAAAATTAATGGCAACTCCATTTTAATGATAGGAAAATCTCAAAAGCATGTTTTTATGTTTCTAGGAAATATCACTTTTAAATTAAAATCTTTCAAGCATTATTTTAAAATTTTAAGATCATTCATTTATGTACATGTATTTACCAAGTTAATGATTATAATTTAAAAACGACTTTAAGAAATTCTTGCTATATCACCGATGAATTAAATCACTTTGCAATATCATTATTATACAACAAAATTTATGTGAGACAATGGCAATGAGGGGGGAGAGTATAAATTTTGCCGACCACAAATTATATCTCTTAATTAATTATATTTTAATGCCCTATATAAAACAGGCCTTGGAGGAAACTAAAAAATGCATTAAGAATTATTACATGTATTTCAAACTTTCTCTTTTCTACGAAAGTAAATACAATTTCATATCTCCCACGAAGAATTTAGTTTTATTACTTTTTTTTTTTTTTGTTATTTTCTTTGAGTAAATTCGATTATTTTTGATGGAAGTTGATTATGTGGGAGGAGTTTAAGGGTGAGATGTTTTAATGGCCCCATGTCTTTCAATCCGGCACTGCTGGTAGCTGAAAAGAGAGGGAGGGGGGGAAGAGAAAATCAGCTATTCAACGCACGCGCACGAGTGATTCAGCATGTTCCCTGTCCCCTTCTCTCTTTTTCATTCGAGCTGTTCGAGTCCTTGTTGCCTACCATAGACCGGGTGTCTGGCGGCGGGTAACGTGGTGAAATTGTCTGTGCGTTCGTAGAGGTCAATTAGTGTCGTTTTCCCGCCATCTAAGGAAATCTCCGGAGAATGTGCTAGATCGAACGAGGCAGCACACGTTATTTTGCTTTCGGCTGTTATCCAACAAAACGAAAGAGAAAAAAAAAAAATAATAATAATAAAAAATGAGCGAAGAGCATCGATTGCGTTCGCCGTCTACTTTGGAGCGTGAGACGGGGAGACGAGACGATCAAGTCGGCGGCGGGATTAAAGCCTCGTCTCAGGCTCATCACAAATCGAACAGGAGGAGAAATCATCATGAGCTAAGTGCCGAGGAGATGCAGCAGAGGATGGCAGCTTTGGAGAAATTGCTTTACGATCTAATTGTGACGCAAAGTCAACGTGAGAGAGTGCTCATCAATCAGATTGCTAAATTACAAGGGGAGTTAGATCGAAGGACGAGGGCTTTTAATGTTACTTTGGAGGAATATGATCGACAATTAAAATTGCAACAATCAAAGCAAACTCAGGTCAGATATTTAATATTTCTTCGAAATAATATGATAACGAAATCGATGCACAATGGGGGTTAAGTTAAAGCCACTTCACTGGCATGTGTAGAACTTCCTGTATTAGAAATGCTGTTAAAAGCTCGAACTTGTAAGACAATAGAATTTTTATTACGTGTATTACTAAACTATCAAAAAGATTAAGTACTTTTGTTTGCCATTTTATGAAGCGAATGATTTATTCTATTAAGTCGAATACATTATTTAATACAGTAGTATCTTTAAAATAGGCTTTATTGTTGTACGGTTGTACCTGAAGTTTCACTAAATTGTAAAACTTATATTCCTGTATAAAGATTTAATTTTATAAGCTTGTTAAAATAATAATAATAAATAGTCTTTACAAACTTTTGAAAAGCTAGACACGGTAGAGTCTAGAGAAATATTAAAGAAATTAAATCAAAGTTAAATTATATCACGGGTTAAGTTTATGCTCATTTCCGGCGAAATGCAATGTGAACTTACCATTTTTACGGATTATTTTAAAAGTAAACTTTGTTTTTAAATATATTAACGTATTTTTTTTTGTGTTTAAAACTTCAGCTTAAATAAAATTAGATTAATATGTTAATGCAAAAAGAATATATTAATGAGGCCATTCATTGGACTGTATTCAGGAAAACATAAATCAATACAATTTAATGAAAAATAAAAAGATGGAATTCAGTACAGTATAGTCAAATGCTATCGATTTTCATTTCTCTAATAGAGTTCGATCGCCTGAGTTTAGTAAAAAAAAAATGGCCCTATGGAAAAATTGATCGTTAAGCGTTTGTTTTCTGGTAATCAAACTCTGTAGGCCTAAGTAAAATGAACGTAAAAAAAAAAAATAATAATTGGTTATTGTCATTTAGCCAAACGTGCTTTTTTATATACTGTATAGTACTTCTTAAAATGCCAAGTATATTGTCAATATTACTGTACAGTACATGTAATAACTTAATATGCATTAGTTTAGTCTATACCGTAGTACATTATTTGTATAAACAAAAAAAAAAACATATAAAATTTTAACAATACTTTTATTGCTAACATTGATTATTATGCAACCTAAAGCTCTACATTAATTTTTTATTATCATTTTTTGTTGTTGTTGAAATTGTACAGTATACTGTACTGCTCAAATAATGAAGTTACAAATTAGCAAGCTGCGTGCACATCAATCTGCAACAAATTTGTATTCTTAATAAAAAAGAATTAAGAATAAAAATATTATATTTTGTGGTTTAGCTAAAAAAAAATTTAAAAATCGAGCGTTTAAATTGAGTGTTAAAAGTTTGAATATCAGTGAAATTTTGAGCTAAGTGATTAATCAATTTTGAAAGCAGCTGATGTTTTTTTTTAGCATCCTTCGACACTGGTGACCTCTTTGAACAATTTATTATCGCACTTGATGATCGCCTAATTATAAACTGCATAATAATTTATCTCATTGTAAAATCTCTTTGAGGAGGTTGAGAATAATGATGTAATGTTAACACAAATATTGGAAGTTTAAAATTTTAATTTATTATAAACACGATTTTGTGTGCGGTATTTCCTCTCATAAAACATAACCAGAGATCCGTCGACTTTTTCGAAAACCATAACCTCTTCGACCTTCCGACCTTTTGCATAAATTTCAACCCAAAGATTTAAAGAGAGAGAGAGAGAGAGAAAAAAAAAAGTTAAATAATTTGAAATTGAATAAGATGGTTTTGACCCCCTGGATGGTTTGAGCGTGGCACGGATCATATAACAACAGCGAGTGTTCGTGCTGAGTTGGGTGTAACGAGATGCCAGCCTTATTCCTGAATCCAATTTCGTCCAAGATCAAATTAACCAAGCTTTTGGTTAACTTCGATCGTTGAAAATGATTGCAAATTGACAGGTGTTTAGTTTCCCTTCAGAAAAATTACACTCGCGCGCATTTTGCTATTATTAAGGGGAAAATTGCCAAGGGTGCAAAACACTTCTTCTGTACCGTATTATTACAGTAAATGAAACGCCGTATTTATTTCTCCCTAACATATTTTACAGGTTAAGTCGTCGAATTTCTTTTGGGCGTGAAAAATTATGTAAATCTATGATTCATTTCACGCGATTACATAAAAATTAAATACTGTACATTATTGAAAGAATAGAAAATTAAGTATTGTGCGCTGTATGTTATTATTTAGAACCACTTATTGCACGTAAAGCATTATTAATTTACAGTGGATTTTGTGTCATTCAGGCCCGGATTAAGCTTCCTTAGGGTCTTAGAGCAAAAATATTTTTTTTTCTGTCATGTAGCAACAAAAATAAAACTAGTGAAATATAATAAATTATGATGCCCGGAAGCAAGAAAAAATTTGTAGCTGGTCCCTTCCCCTATACTGCAAAATGTTTTCGCAAAATTGAATAGTTTAGACTCATTTTCTTGCGCATCCTACTGCAAAAAATCGTAAATAAGATGAGGAAAAAATAGGCGCCGGTTTTAAGAAATATAATAATTTTCTCATTTTTTTTGGTTGAAACAGAGCCTCTCAAAAATGCTGGTTATAGGCATTTACTTAGGCTATAATTCGGGCCTGATACCATGTTATTATTACTGTGTTGGTAAACTACGTCGCACACATATTGGCAACTGAAACCTATAGTAATTTTCAAACAAAATTATAAGTTTCAGTATTCAATATTCAGTTATTCAGTATTTTATTCTGTTTTAATTATGCGCCAATATTATTTTGCTTTTGATTTATTTATTTTTT
This sequence comes from Polydesmus angustus, assembly GCA_034698085.1. NCBI lineage: Eukaryota > Metazoa > Arthropoda > Diplopoda > Polydesmida > Polydesmidae > Polydesmus > Polydesmus angustus. The sequence continues at coordinate 10,013 of JAQGAY010002574.1, forward strand.
AAAATCAATTAACGTATTATTTTAAGAGTTTTTTTAATTAGATTTTCTTGATTAGCTTAACGTTATTTTAGCTTTTAAAAATTTAATGTGATTGTTTACCTTGAGATAAGCCGTAGTATTATTTTTCCGAAAAGCATTTG
>JAQGAY010002575.1:0-10152 GCA_034698085.1 Polydesmus angustus
TTATGTAAATTAATGTTAGGCAACAATTTAGTAGTTTTTTCAGAACAAAAAGTTTAAAAAATAAATTTTTATTCCAAATTTCCCGAAGGTGTGCCACTTTTTTTGCGCCACCCGATATATTCGTAAAAACTTTTGCTGAAATTAAAACAATAAACCAAAATTAGACTTAATCTAGACTAAAAAATTCTACAGTATGTCAATGAAATATTATGAATACAAAATATTTTTTATTACTTGTAGAATGCATTTATTTATTTTTTTAATTTTTGAGTTACATGTATATGATTATTGTTTACTATAATACTACAGTATTACTCAATTATTATCCAAAGCAATTTGAACTTCAAAAGTGTAATCTTCGCATGCTAATCTACCATATAAATTATAAAACAACAAAACCTTTCCTTAATACATAAATTTTTAATTTAACGTTTTTTTCTTCTTATTCTTTAAAAATACATTTAATTGGCGCTGGAATTAAAGAAATGTAGAACATTCCGATGTTTTTAATTACTTTGTCAATGAAAAATTTCACTAACCACATTTCGTGAGATCTTTGTTTTTTGTGTAATTTCCGTGTTATTTTATCATTTTTTTTTATTTTTGTGTTTTTTAACTTATATTATCATTATTTGTTGTTTTTGTTACTGGACCTGAAATATTTGCTAAGGAATTCAGACAATTCTGAAAAATAAAGTTAGCTATTAAAATTTGCTTTAGATTGCCCACACCTTGAATCATTATCGTTTCGATCGTGCATAAAGGTTAATACTTTTCATAATACTCGCACATGTAATTTATTATCAAACTTATTTAATGAAAATATTAAATTGCGCTTGGAAATGGAAAGCACAACGAAGAAAAACGTTATGATTGGCAAATTAATTTTGATAATTAAGAAATTTAATTTTAATAATTATTTTGAAATCAAATTCGCAGTGCTAATATTCTCATTCACATTTCTTAATTGCTTATTTCATTTAGTTTTTTTTTTATTACTTAATTTGTTTAGAGAAATTAGAATGGCTTTAATTTGTTAATTATTATTTTCCTCCCTAATTTTTTAATTACTTTTTATTTGTTAGCTTGCAAATTCACGTCGTTGGCCTTTAGAAACAAATTCTTTTTTTTATTGTTATTATTTATTTTATTGGGTGAAAGAAACTGCAAGACCTCATTTCTCATGTTTATTTTACAATTTACGTGTTTTTTTCTTCAATTTATTGGATTTTTTGCAGTTCTTTTATGTTTGAATGTGGCGTTTGAAGCAAAAGTGAATTATGTGATTTAAAATCGAAATAACGGCAAATGCCGAATGATTTGAGTTTTTAAATCATTTTTAAAAATTAACGCATTTTATTTTTGGTGCATTTTTATTTAGGGTAAACTTAATTTTTTTTTTATTTATTACCGGTAACTTAAAATTATATGATTTAAATTTTCCTTTTCTTTTTTTCCCCCCTGATTCAACAAATAGTTTTGCAAAAAAATTGATTGGGAAGTCATGGTTTTTTTTAATATCTTATTCTGTACAGGAATCTAAGTATAAAAAAATTTAGATAAACAAATTTATGTGATATACAGTACATGTAAACTATTTTAATTGCATTTTGAAAGATTATTTTAATTACAGTATTATTATTAAATTTTTTTGAATACATAATTTTTTAATTAAACTTACGTTAACTTTTCTAAACAAAGCTATTACCATCAACCCGAAGTGTTATTACTTTTTTTCTGCAGTAAATCAAAACCTAAACTCTATTTATTTATACTGTTTTTAAAAAGTTGGTTCATTGTTGCATTCACCAATTGGTTTATTTTCTTTCCTTTTCGAGCACTTTCGAAAGTGTTGCAAATTCGCCAATGTTTGCTCGCATTTTCACACGGATCCAAAATCTTCAGATAAACAATAGTAAAGGAGTAGTTTGCGTTTCGCCTTCTTCACCGGAAGTTGGAATAAGCACTGCCACTCGAGTGTTTTTCTAATACAATTCTAGTATCGGTATTATTTGTTGGTGCTTGGAGAATTTCTATGTGGTTTTTATAAGAGAGTTGTTACAAGAGGGGTTGTGGGTAGGTGGGGAATATCGGAGATTCAAGTGGTAAATGAAAACAAAAGACGAAAGTAGAAGAGAAAGGAAACTATCTCATTATTAATGCTTGATAATTTCCGAAACGAGGCAATTGTTGGTTCCAATAAAAAGAATGCTTAATAAAAATAAATCATTCGTAACTAATAAAAATGGAGCATTTTTCTTCTTAATTTTCTTCATTTTTTGCACACAAGGGTGGTCCAGCAATTGCACAAAGCTATCAACCCACATTTATGACAAATTGAAATACAAGTACTGCATTTTAAAGATACAGAATTAGGAAAATTTAATGAAAACTCAAAAGTTCAATAGAAAGCTACCAACTCAATGTGTAGAATTAGTGTGTTTGTTAGGTTTAAAAAACACCGTCAAGTTGTAAATGTAAAATAATACAGTAAAATGTAGTTACTAAGTTACAGTAGGCCTACTGCTTTTTTTTTTTGTTAACTTCTTTAGTTTATAAATATTATTGTTTTTTTTTAAAAAAATAATTCTAGTTTAAACCATAATTCCACTGATATGCTGTTAACTCGATGGCATATACCAATCAAAATATCCATTAATTTCTAAAAAAAAAAATTTTAAATGGAATTTTAATTTCAAGCATTTTTTAAAGTTATTTTTAAATATAATAATATTATGCGCATTTCATAAATCCGAAAAAGGTTGTATTGTTTATAAGTTCAAATTGGTCTATTAATAGAAAATTTAAAATTGTGTTACTTCGAAATAATATAATACGTTTATAAAAACTATTTTGTTTCATCAAAAAAGTTAAAAGCAAAATTCAAAGTTAAAAAAAGTGAATAAAAAAAATTGTTAAATTATTAATTGGTTGCAAAGGAAAGTAACGTAGTTGCTCTGATTTAGCTATTGAACTTACAAAATATGAAATTATCAGCATTTTGCGGTTCAAAGCTGAGTTAATTGGCGCCTTGTGCGAATTATTCTATAGTAGTTAGCAACTGGTTAGTAAAAGCCATTATTTCTATTATTTTGTTTATATTAACAGTTACGCAAAGCATTTGTTCGTATTACTTGTGAGGATGATTATCTTGATACAGTTTCCACGATGGGTCAACCTAAAAAAAAAAAATGATAATAATCAAAAAAAGAATGAAAGTTTTTGAATGGAGTGAAAGATAATGCGAATTACGAGTGGATTGATTGAGGTTAAGCATAACCTGAATTGACCTTCTGCTTTTCTCTCTATCTCCCTCTCTCTCTCTCTCTCTCTCTCTCCCTGCCTCCCTCTCTTTAACCTTTCCCCTTTCCCACCCACTCCGACTGCCATTGTGTGCTACTATTATTCTTGTTCCGTAAATCAACTTTCGTTATTACCGTAAAATATCGATATAACGAAATAAAAAAAAGATGACGGATTGATTCGTTGTATCGAAACTTCGTTATATCAAAAAACAATTAAAAAGGGTAGATAATATTATTACACCTAATACTGTTTTTACACGGGGGATACGTTCCTGAAAAACACGTGTAAAAAAAATTCGTGTAAAAAAAGTAATGGGGGGATTCTGTGACATTATATAAGGGCTACCGAAAAATACATACAGTATTATCGAATTATAATTAATACATAAATAAAGGTATGAAAAATTCCCAAAATAAGCAAGAAATATTTTTGAAATTGGTTAAAAACTGGTGTTATTTCAAAATTTCTCGTGTAAAAGGAGTATGGAATTTTATTTTGAAACCGAATTATTTCAAATTCGTATAAAAAAATCCGTGTGAAAACAATACCGGGTGTATGTTAATAACAAGTTAAACTATCAAAAATAATTGTTAAAATAGCGTTTTTTTAAAATTTAATTTGTCTGTGTGTAATTTATTATTTATTAATTTGTTATGAATTATTTTTGAATTTCCTTTTTCGCTTCTTTCAAAAATAATTACAATAAATTTTCGGTTAATTGGAATTTATTAAAATTTAGTGTGAGATTAAAACTTTATTTCAATAATTTTTTTTTCTTTATAGGATACTGCATAAAAGTTCGTTGTAATAAATTTAGAATTTCTTACACCTTTAGAAGCAATGGAGAGGGGGCTGTACTATAGTAGAGGGGGGGGGAGATGTATATAGTATTTTATCCGAGATTTCGTTATGCCAAAAAATTCGTTGTATCGAAATTTAGTATACTGTATTTTGATTTTTTTTTATATGGAGCTTGAAATCAGTGAGGGCAAAAGTAGGGCAACTTTGTGTGTGTAAAGTACATACCTGTAGATGCGAGATTTACAAGTTGGAGAAAGTATGAAGATTCATAGGTGAAAAAAAGGCGTGGTTAAACCTTAACTACGTCATTGTTATCGGAACCTTTCTATTATTATTATTAAGATTTTTTTTTTATCTTTAAATTCTCGCTTTATCGATGTTTTGAAAGTGATTGGTTGGAGTGAAAGGGGAAAAAGGGAAACACGAGTATAAGTTTCTCGTGTTTGACTGCGCATGCTCGCACGTGAGCGAGACGAGGGCGTGGTTACATCATGAACCATATATAAAGCTCGATGATTGCGATTCTGTCTCATATTGCAATCGGGGCCTTACACAGTAAAACCAGCAGCAAAACGAAATAGAAAAGGATTTAATTTCTATTTTTCTTAACTTTTTATTTTTTATTTTTTTGGTTTTTACAGTAATTTTTATTATATACGGAAAAAAATGAGGGTAACTGTGACAATTTTAGAGGTGAGTTTATTTTTTTAATTATATCGGTGTAATTAATTAAGTGGTAATTGTTCGTTTCGTGATGTCAATAGACATATGACTTGACATCACAAAACAAACAAGTGTCAATTTGATTTGAAATTTTCGTCAAAGTGGCGCATTTAAAAAAAAAAAAAACTTGTAGTAAAACTCCGTTGGACTTTACTAAAAAATTAAAAGTTTCTGCGATTTAATTACTATATCAATAAAAAGTAGTTTTGTAATTAAAAGTCAAATGATAGGCGTGGCTGGGAAAGGAGGAGAAGAAAATGTTAAATAATGAAATATTTTAACTACCGTATTTATTTAGTGATGAGACGTCAAAAATCTCAAGTCAATAGAATGCTGTCATACTTTATTCAACTGTTCCTCATTTTCTATTATTTATTATGAGAAAGTGCGACTTTGTTATACTTTAAATAAGAATAATATTAAGTGAATTTTTTTAAATAAAAAACTGAAAATGAACTTTTTATGCAATTTTTCAAATTTTGTTTGACATCTTTTAATAGCTACTGTGCGTGTTTGTGGCGGTTAGAGCTTCCGGTTACAATGACGATGGTTACGGTGGAAACAACGGTTACAACGACGGCGGTTACTCTGGTTCCGGTGGTTACGGAGGCGGAAGATATCAGAACTCCCCGGCCTATTCCTCCGGATACGCTAAACAAGAAGTCAGTTTCACTTTTTATTAAATGTTTTTACTCGGTTTTTTTAAAATCAAAAATTTAATTATTGGTTATTTAAAATTCAATTAAGTTAAAAAAAATTTTGGTCTATTCAGTTCTATTTATTGTTATGCTATAATAGTGTAGTTTCATTCAATTGTGACTTTGTTTCAGTTTTGTTTGACTTTATTATTTTTTTCTAATTTAATTTTTAAGCTTTATTCGCATTTCTTAAGTACGGTAACTTTTCTTAATTTTGAAAATCATTTAAGTTTGGAGAAAAAGAAGCTTCATTTTTATTTAATTAATAATTATGTATTTGTTATTCAGTACGATTTTTTTTTGATTTTTTAAAAGTAATAATATTAATGATTGAATTTAGCTTTATTCTATCCAAAAAACCTGAATATTATTATTGATTTTATCTTGTATTTTTGCTTTCCCTCCTGACAAACCTAACTCAGGTTTGCAAAGCCAGGTCAAATCATTTTTATTCTAAAAATTATTCTTGTCTGATAATTATTTCGACCTGCTTTGTTAAATCGTTTTTCACAGCAGAATAAATGAAAAATAAGAACAATAGATTTATAAAAAGGATAGTATAGCTCGATTATCATGTATAAATTATATTAAGACTATTGTAACCAAGCTTAAGTCAACCTAAACTCTACCAAATCCAAGTTAACTTAACCAAACCACAACAAATTAACCCCCAATCGAGCCTAACCTAATTTAAACCAAACTAACCCAATGTTTTTCTAATCTCATTATTAATTTCTCTTTTTTTAAAAAAAATTAATATCTAGGAGTATCCTTCTTACGACCGCGATTACAGTTTCAACTATGGCGTAAAAGACGACTACACGTACAATTATCAGACCAGAGACGAAGTGAAGAAGGGCAACACTGTGTACGGAAGTTACTCAGTAGTTGAGCCTGACGGTAACCTCCGAGTGGTCAAGTACGAAGCTGATGACTACGGTTTCCGAGCCATAGTGGACCGCGAAGGTTACGGGGCCCCAGTCAGTTATGGCCACGAAGCTCCCGCCTCTTCTTATAAGGCTGCCCCCGCCCCTTACCGTGCACCCCAGCAGTCTTACGACAACGACTACGCCCCTCCCCCTGTCTACAAGGCCCCAGCTCCTTACAAGGCTCCTTATAAAGCTCCTTACAAAGCCCCTCAATCTTATAAAGCCCCAGCCTCTTATAGAGCCCCTCAGGCTTACAAGGCCCCAGCTCCTTACAAAGCTCCATCAGCTTATAAGGGGGCTCAGGGTTACGGGGGCCCCAGTTCCTCAAGCTACACTTCGGTTTCTTCCTACAAAGCTCCTTCCGCTCCCATTTATGGAAAACGACCCTCGGACTATCGAAGGCCCGCTCCTTACTCCTCTAATTACGGGGCTCCTTATTAAGTATTGGGACGGTGATCGTTAAAAAGTAATGGGTAATCGGGGGTTGGTGGGGCCAATTACAACACATCACAATGATAATTATTACTTAAATTATGAAGGCACATTTTTTTACATTTTATTTATGATTTTAAACAATGTCTGCGTTTTTGTTTGTCGTTTTATACAAGTATTTAATAATTTGTGTGTCGTCTTTTTTTTTAAATTAAAAATATTTTTGTCATTAAAATTGTTTGCGTGTTGTTTTTGTATTTGTTGTAGTAGTTTTAACTGTAGGCTTTTGGCAGAGGAGATTGGCATTACTGGAGCGCCAGAGTTTGCATACTTTGTATATAATTTTATATTTTACCATCATAAAAAACAGTAATACCTTGATTAGTTTTTACTTTGCGCTCATTATTTTAATGATCGTTATTATTGTAAATGGGTATTAACATTTAATCATCACAAATGAACTTTACTATAGATTTGTAAAGTGACTAAAGTTTGCTAATGTAGGCTAATTTTTTTAATTTGAGACCATAGCCTCCCCTTCATCCATTCATTTGACAAGTTTTGGTAACTACTGTCTTTTGAAACTACTCGCCTTAACTTAAAAACTACAAGAGAAGGAGACTTCTGGCTGTAACCACCGTGTAGAGGAGGTCGTTCTACATCGATCGGGTCCTGACAAAGACTACATCGTAGGCTACCAAGATTTAGACGGTGTCTGAAAAGAAAATAAACCCAAATAATGTAAACATTAAATCTTTTTAATAACGTAAAAACATCCATAGAAAATGGTGTAGAGGAGGTCATTTTACATTCCCAAACAAATTTTTATGCAAATCAAAGCACTCATTCTTGAGTTATGAGGGAGAGAAAATTTACAGAACATGAATCCATCCTTTGTCGTTCATCAGCTGACATTTCAAGTTGAAAGTGCAGCTTATTACTAAGTACTTTCACTACTCCAACTCACAAAATTATGAACAGAAGAACAAAGTAATGTTTAAATTGATTTTAAAGTGATTTTTTAGAAGTAAAATGACCTCAGGACTTCGATTCCGGGGTCCTTATTGATTTCGCATGTTTTTTTTCTTTTTTTTCTTTTTTTTTTTCAGGTGAAAGTTCTTGTTTTTTTGAAACTTGTCGGCCTCATAACTTAAAAACTAAGAGAGAGGGAGACTTGTGACTACCACCATCGCGTAGAGGAGGTTATTTTATATTCCCATGTACAGTACATGTAACTTTTTATGCAAATCTAATCACTGATTCTCGAGTTATGAGGCTGAAAAAATTGAACAACCCATTGGTTTGATTAAAAAATAAAATGGGAGAAAAAATGAAGTATGTTTAAGATGATTTAAAAGTCTTCCTCTGCTCTTATTAATTTTATAAACCACTGGTTTAAAATCCAATCAACTATCCCCCTGCCCACAATCTATCGCGGGATTTGACGTTGTTTTGATTTTGAAACAGCTGATGGTGTTGCGCATGCGCGTTGGAGGCCTACCTGTTAAGGACTAAGGAGCAGTCGACAGAAAAACATTATGTGCTTACGACGCGAGCGTGATTAGAATCGAGTTTGATAATTATTTTTCGCGTAAATGTGATCTATTAAGTATTAATTGTTATTTTTAGTATTAAGATTAATGTTTAGAGATTGTGAAGACGGCGAGTGTTTCGCGTTCGTTATTACTTATTAGCAATCCGACGAGGAAAACCTTGCAAGATGAAGGAATTCAAAAATCTTCTTCACAATTTCCTGGTTTGGATTCAAGGCTACGTTAACCAAGTACAAATGTCTCCTCATTCGTTGTTAAATACCGGTAATTTTAATTATTTTACTTGTAACATAATTATGATAATATTTATGAAATAAAGTCGAATTGGGTGTAAAACGTGGTGTATTTGACGAACGGCAGCGCACAAATCGCCGTCACCTCCATCTTGTCCAGTCCTGACGAAGCTCTGCACGTTTTCTTTGAATAACAACCATGAAATCCTTTTTCACTCATCTATAAAAATTTGTTAAATATAGAATACGTTGAAAAATATTATATGATTGTGGGTTTTGTGAGTAAAAATGAGGAAGACGTGAGCGTGGAAGTGGTCCATTTCGTCATTAAACGATAATTTGCGAATGATTTGGATCAACGAAATCAATCATTTTATATCTTTAATTGTAATCGAATTGGTAGTGTATGTTTGAATGGTACTTGAGCAATTATTTTCATAGATATTATTACATTATTATTCAGCCGGAGAAACTGCTCAGAATGCTCATAATCTTCTTAGAAACGAGTAATTTTCGTTTATTGTGCCCAAATTTGAATAATAATTTTATTGTAAACAAAGATTAATTTCAGTTTCGAGCGTTAACCATTACATTTTTTGTGTGCTTGCGTTTGTTTTTGTAAAATGTAGCCTACTGCCCCTTGGTACACTGCCGCACTGACTTAATCCGCCACTGTCCATGATTTATGACAAATTTCACTGGATTTATTCTTTAGCTTATGTATATTTAATCTAACTTCTGCTGCGGTTTGTGCTAGCTTAAACGAAGAAAATGGAAAAATATTGAATACCGGTATAATTGATGTTGTTTGAAAATTGTTGATTACCAATAAAAAAAAGCACTTTCAAAATACTGTCTTAAGTTTGATTAATAATGCGAGTAACATAGAATGGAATACGGAATATGAAAATAGACACTTCCAACTTTCTGATAATGTAAAGTTTGTATCAATTAAATTAGAATTTGTTATTAAAAACTTGAAATTCGTAACCGAACTTGTGATTCTCGTTTGCCGGGAGGATTGAGGGGGATGCGATGCAGCTTTTAGGCTGCCCAAAACATGAGCGCAAACATATTGAAAATTCTTGAATTTTACATCTCTAGTGGGAACACTCAAAACTGGAAGTAATCTTCCAGTGAGATTTAGATGTGAACATAACATTAGAGACGAGTAATCTTCGTTTATTGTGCACCAAAATTGAATAATATTAATTTTTTAGTTACCGGTAACCAAGATTAATTTCAGTTTCGAGGCTCTGCAAAAATTGACTTAAATCAGTACTGTATTGAATGTTTCTGCGGAAAAAATTATTAGCACCAATTTGATTAGCATCCGTTTAATAATTTGGTTTATAGTGTTATGTGTGTTAGTCGAAAATTGTGGAGAACACGTTGGATTAAAAAATTCAACGAGTAGCGTTCAAAAAAAGATATACCGGTATTTCTAGTTTTTACTTACAATTTTTATTAGGCTAAG
>JAQGAY010002576.1:0-10151 GCA_034698085.1 Polydesmus angustus
CGTTTCAAATAGGCTTTTATTCAATGAAGAGCCACTTCTCAACATCATAGTTTGAAAATACTGGTGCAAGTGAGGCTTATCACTAATTATAATGCAAGTAAAGAAAACTATCAAATCGCGATAATGAAAAGGGGTACTATTTCTCACCCCTTTCACATACTCCTGTCTTCGCTCTTGACCCATACTTTGAAGCAACTCCCGAACTGCATTCTCTAGAGTCTAAACAGTTGACGCAAGCTAATTCATAGCGTCTTTCAACGTCTATTTTTTCGTGTTTCACAATTAACTCGGCCGTTTTAGCGTAATCGATGGTTCCGTGCATCGTCCAACACAGTTGATGAGGTAACAGTTTGTCTAAAAGTAGATAATTAACCTTCCCTTCGCAATGATAACTGCACCAGTGGCTGATCTCCATCCTCAATGGTTCGATCAAATTGAGGAGTTGTTTTTTAAGCTGCTCGGGTAATGGAAGATCCGAGACTTTGCCCGTCGATCGTGTCTTCTCTTGTATAGCAAAAAGATAAACGCTTCGTGGGAGTGAAAATGTCCCGCTGAGTCCACAATAATTGAGCCATTATTTTCACCCCAGCTACATGTTGGAGCGACGGAGTTTGTAGCACGAAATGCATTCTATATTACTCTTCAACGAACAAATAAAACATAATACTTTTAATCGTCATTCAGAGAATCAATGAGTATAATTAATTAACTTTAAGATAAGTTCCTTAAGTTGAATTATGATAGGCTACTGAATCTGATAGTCGATTCCAGCATGGAGTGGATGGCAGACACTATACTGTAGCCTACTTTCCTTTACTCTTTCAACAATTTTATCTATCAAAGAAACTTAAATTAAAATTACCACCAAAGTCACAATTTATATTTACAATAAACACTTATATTTTACAATTAATTTGATTCTTGAGAAATTTCAAAACTTACGGCTCAAACTTTTTCAAACGCAGAAAGCTTCTTAAAATGTCTTGGCAAATTTGCCGCGTCAAAAATCATCGTGGGAAAGCTCGTCTGCTGTTTGACAGTGTTGTCGCTAAGTGAAGGCCACTCGCCAAGGACGGAACAAAAGATTGGTAGAATTATTATTATTAAATGTCATTAACAACTTAAATAATATTAATGTAGCCGATAATTATGATGAGGTTACTCCCGTTAATAAAATTATAATTATTAGGTACATATGTGCCTATTATAACCAAATTTATATATTTATATACCGTGAGGTATATAATAAATCATTTTTATATAGGCTACATACACATATTAAAGTGCATCAAATACAAATGAACGAAAAATGACGTATTGATCTGTACATTGTATACATTTATTCAAAACATTTATAGATTTTTAGTGTTAATGAAGATTTATCTATATATATAAAAATCTAGCTCAAATTAGGGCGCGAATATGTTCCTGGTAGCTAACTGAAAAAACTACTGGATCAATTGACTTGATATTTTAACACAACATTGCATTCATATACAGGAGTGTTTACAAAAAAAAAAATTCTAAAAAATTCAGAATAAATTCCAAAATATCCCGAAAAAACCTAAAAATTGAACTTCTCATTTCGCGCAATTTTTGTTTTTATTATTTCGCACGTGATTTCTACACGTGCTATAGCATACGTTTTATCAAAAATTTTATTCATTCTATTTTTAATCTTCGTATTGACAAGAACGTTTAGTCGTGCGTGAAGTTACAATTAGTCGCGTTTTTATATTGTGATTAAATTACTGCATTTACTGCAAAAAATAAAGGGTTTATTTCGCAGTCGGTGAAAACAACACTTATTTTAATTTATCGAGAAATTTGTAATTGATTAACGGTTACAATTTTAAACTAAAAAACTGGATAAGCGATCTAGCTCTTCATTTTACGTTTATAACTGCAATTCTGGAATGGAAACATATTATCCAAGTTATAAGTATGTGTATTACGAATACATTTTTATATTATTTATTTAGGACTTTTTTAAAAAATTTAAATTACATTCTAAATTATTTTTTTCTCACACGGTAAAATTATTGGTTTTTTAAAAATTTTAAATCACATTCTAAATTGGAACTTTTTTAATTAAAATTTAAATTACATTTTACATTAGAACTTTTTAAATAAAATTAAATTACATTCTCTCGCACAATAATGTTCTTGGTTTTTAAAATTTTTAAATTACATTCTAAATTAGAACTTTTTTAAAAAATTTAAATTTTATTCTAAACTAAATTATTTTTCTCTCTCACAGTTCATCAACTTCTTATTCTACATTGTTAAGTGATTTGACTACACATTTTAATAAAAAAAAATTAATTATTCATATTTAATACCACATTCATTAATCGTCAGTAATGCCTCGAATAGCAAGGTCAAACATAGGTCGCCGCTCTCAACGCAGTCACAGAACGTCAATTGCTATCAAATCAAAGGGTTTATTTCGCGGTTGGTGAAAACAACATTTATTTTAATTTATCGATAAATTTGTAATTGATTAACGATTACAATTTTAAACTAAAAAACTGGATATGCGATCTAGCTCTTCATTTTACGTTTATAACTGCAATTCTGGAATGGAAACATATTATCCAAGTTATAAGTATGTGTATTACGAATACATTTTTATATTATTTATTTAGGACTTTTTTAAAAAATTTAAATTACATTCTAAATTATTTTTTTCTCACACGGTAAAATTATTGGTTTTTTAAAAATTTTAAATCACATTCTAAATTGGAACTTTTTTAATTAAAATTTAAATTACATTCTAAATTAGAACTTTTTAATTAAATTTAAATTTAAATTACATTCTAAATTATTTCTTTCTCACACGGTAAAATTATTGGTTTTTTAAAAATTTTAAATCACATTATAAATTGGAACTTTTTTAATTAAAATTTAAATTACATTCTAAATTAGAACTTTTTAATTAAATTTAAATTACATTCTCTTGCAAAATAATGTTCTTGGTTTTTAAAATTTTTAAATTACATTCTAATTTCTAAATTAGAACTTTTTTAAAAAATTTAATTTTATTCTAAACTAAATTATTTTTCTCTCTCACAGTTCATCAACTTCTTATTCTACATTGTTAAGTGATTTGACTACACATTTTAATAAAAAAAAATTAATTATTCATATTTAATACCACATTCATTAATCGTCAGTAATGCCTCGAATAACAAGGTCAAACATAGGTCGCCGTTCTCAACGCACAGTCACAGAACGTCAATTGCTATCAAATCACACTAATCAAGAACGTTTACAATATAATGAACGCCATAGATTAACAATTTCTCAAAGACGAACTGAAGAATCTGTAGCTCAACGAACAGAAAGGTTAAGAGTACAATCAAGAACATTATTAACTACACAATCTTCTCAACAACGCCAACAACAATTAGATCGAGAGCGACGATTTATGCAGTTGCAGCATCTTAACAATCGAGCTTCATATTACCGAATTGCTTTTTCATATCAATCTGACATTCCATATAATACCTCATGTAAGTTCATTCAAATAGGAAAAATGGAAAAAGTTTGTCCACACTGCAAAGCCATGAAATTCAAAGGAGAATCTTTGGGAATGTGCTGTGCAAGTGGAAAATTAAAGCTTACCCAACTTGATCATCCTAAAGAGCCACTAAAAACTTTGTTAAATGGAATTACTGATGATTCTAAACATTTCCTAAAAAACATAAGAAAATACAATACCTGTTTTCAAATGACTTCATTTGGTGCTAACATTGTATCAGAGCATTTTATGCCAACATTTAAAATTCAAGGACAAATTTACCACAGATCTGGCTCTTTGCTCCCTTTACCTTCCAATAATCATAAATTTCTCCAAATCTATTTCATTGGAGATCAAAGTGACCAATTGAATGTGCGCTGCCAAATATCTACTGGAATCAGAAGACATATTGTTGAGTCCTTGCAAAAAATGTTGCATGACAACAATAATTTAATTCGAATTTTCAAATATGCTATTGATCTCATGCCGTCAGACAGCTATAGAATTCTTATCCGTGCTGATCAAACACCAGCCAATGAACATGCTAGACGCTACAATGCACCAACAATTGATGAGGTAGCAATTGTCATGGTGGGAGAAGAATTTAATTGTCGCGATATCATTTTAAAGCTAAGAAATGATCAACTACAAAGAATTGCTGATACTCATAGATGCTATGATCCATTGCAATATCCAATTATGTTTCCAGATGGTCAAGATGGTTATCATTTTAATATCAAAATGATAAACACAGTCACAGGTGAACACACAGGTAAAAAAGTTAGTTCAATGAAATATTATTCCTATCGCATTATGATACGTGAAAATGAAGATAATTATATTCTAAAGTGCTGTCAGCTATTCCATCAATACATCGTTGATATGTATGCTAAAATAGAATCAGAGAGATTACTATTTATTAGGCTCAATCAAAAAAAACTGAGATCAGAAGAATATATACATTTAAGAGATGCAATAAATAATGATGGTGACATAAACAACATAGGAAAAATGACCATATTGCCTGCCACGCATATCGGAAGTCCACGACATATGCATGAATATACACAGGATGCTTTTACCTATGTGAGGAAATATGGTCGCCCTGATCTATTTATTACATTTACCTGTAATCCTGCATGGGATGAAATTAAAGAGTTGCTACTACCAGGACAATCTACTACTGAACGCCATGACATAACAGCACGTGTTTTCAAACAAAAACTTAAGAAGTTAATTGAATTTATTACTTCACTTCATGTTTTTGGAGAACCACAATGTTGGATGTATTCTGTTGAATGGCAGAAAAGAGGATTGCCACATGCTCACATTCTAATATGGCTTACTGTGAAGATAATGCCCAATGAAATTGATAATGTAATATGTGCTGAAATACCAGATCCTACAATTGACAATGTCTTATTTGAAATTGTGACTAAAAACATGATACATGGTCCATGTGGAGAAATCAATGCAAATTCACCATGTATGATTGATGGAAAGTGCTCAAAACGTTATCCACGAAAATTAATAAAGGACACAATTACTGACATTGATGGCTACCCGCTATATCGACGAAGAAGTACAGAAGACAATGGAAAATCAATTACATTGAAAGTTAGAGGAAATGACTTCGATGTTGATAACTGTTGGATTGTTCCATATTCACCACTTTTATCAAAAACATTTAATGCCCATATCAATGTAGAATATTGCAATTCTGTAAAATCAATAAAATATATTTGCAAATATGTTAACAAAGGCAGTGATATGGCCATGTTTGGAGTTGCACCAATACATAATTTTGATGAAATCCATCAATATCAATGTGGCAGATATATTAGCAGTAATGAAGCTGTGTGGCATATTTTAAGATTTCCCATCCATGAGAGGGAACCAACTGTTATTCATCTTGCTGTCCATTTTGAAAATGGACAAAGAGTATATTTCACAGAACAAAATATACAGGACAGAGCAACAAATCCTCCAAATACAACACTAACAGCATTTTTTCTATTATGTCAAACAGATTACTTTGCAAAAACATTAAAGTATGCAGACATTCCAACTTATTACACTTGGAGTGCAACAGGAAAAAAATTTCAAAAAAGGAAGAGGTAAGGCAGTAATTGGACACCCAGGAATATTCTCATCAAATGCTTTAGGAAGGATATATACTATACATCCAAACAATGCAGAATGTTTTTATTTAAGATTGCTACTTATTACTGTTTATGGTCCAACTTCTTTTACAAATTTACGAACAGTTGATGGAATTTTACATAATACATATAGGAGTGCATGTGAGGCACTTCAATTGTTGGAAAATGATGATCATTGGGATAAATCGATTGAAGATGCAGCTGCAACTTCTAATCCCATTCAAATACGTACTTTGTTCTCAATTATTTTATCTACATGTTCCCCATCACAACCACTGCAATTGTGGGAGAAATACAAAAATTATATGGCTGAAGATATTTTGCATAGAATGCGCCAAGAAACACAAAATCAAAACTTGAATTTTACAGAACAAATATACAATGCAACTTTAATCTTCATTGAGGATCTTTGTATTGCAATGTGTGGTAAGTTGTTAGCACAATTGGCAATGACAGCACCAAATCAGTCCATAAATGCAATATTTGACAGAGAACTGCACAGAGAACACTCTTACAACACAAATGACTTACAGCTGTTTGTCCAAGAAAATACAACAAAGCTCTTACCAGAACAAAAGATAGCATTTGATACTATTATACAAGCTGTGGCCAACCAATCAGGTGGATTGTATTTTTTGGATGCTCCAGGTGGAACTGGAAAAACATTCTTGATTTCTTTGCTGTTGGCTAAAATCCGATCTAATAGCCACATTGCATTAGCTCTTGCTTCTTCAGGAATTGCTGCCACATTGATGGAAGGAGGAAGAACAGCACACTCAGCTCTTAAACTGTCACTAAATATGCAATTCACTGAAAACCCAACATGTAACATTTCAAAAACATCAGGAATGGGAAAAGTTCTTCAGGCTTGCAAAATAATTGTATGGGATGAATGTACAATGGCTCACAAAAAATCTTTGGAAGCATTAGACCATACATTGAAAGACTTGCGAAATAATCACTTTCCATTTGGTGGAGCATTGGTTTTATTATCTGGTGACTTCAGGCAAACCCTTCCAATTATACCACGCTCAACTCCAGCTGATGAATTGTATGCATGTTTGAAATATTCAACTTTTTGGAGGACAATAAAAACATTGCATTTAATAACAAATATGAGAGTTAAGCTTCAAAATGATCCCACAGCTGACATATTTTCAAAACAATTACTTGATGTTGGTAATGGTACTGTACCTAAAAATTTAGAAACAGGAAAAATTACCTTCCCATTTAATTTTTGTAATATTGTAAATTCAAAAGAAGAATTAGTGGACAAGGTTTTCCCAACTGTAGCAATAAATTATCAAAATCATGCATGGTTGAGTGGAAGGGCCATTCTAGCAGCTAAAAATGTTGATGTAAATGACATGAACAACATCATTCTAAACAGAATTGCAGGTGAAACTGTGACATACAAATCCATTGACTCAGTGATGAACCAAGATGAAGTAGTAAATTATCCAACAGAATTTCTGAATTCACTTGATCTACCTGGATTACCCTCCCATAAACTGATGTTGAAAATTGGAGTGCCAATTATATTACTCAGAAACATCAACCAGCCAAAGTTGTGCAATGGCACTCGATTAGTAGTTAAAAAATTAATGAACAATCTAATTGAAGCAACAATTTTAATTGGAGCTTATAAAGGTGAAGATGTACTACTACCACGAATACCACTAATTCCCACTGACATGGCATTTGAGTTCAAACGACTTCAGTTTCCCATACGTCTTGCTTTTGCAATGACTATCAACAAAGCACAAGGTCAATCATTGCAAGTTTGTGGCTTAAATTTAGAAAGTGACTGCTTCTCTCATGGTCAACTATATGTTGCATGCTCCAGAGTAGGTAAACCAGATGACCTTTATATTTATACAAAAAATGGGGAAGCTAAAAATGTTGTAAATCCCCTTGCTTTACAATAGAAATGTATTTTGTAAATAAATTTCAATTTTTTTATTTCTTAACATTAAATATCAGCAGCAATGAAAAATTATAATATTGTAACATACTTAAGCCATAGCAACGCGTGGCCGGGTACTGCTAGTAATTCATATTAATGATGTACGGTATTGAACACTTTAATATACTGTATATTGGTGCCATCAGCACTGCATTAAGTAACAGCTTTTTAACCAAAGAATTACCCGTATTGAAATTCTCAACATACGCTACAAAACAGCAATTAACGAAGTAAACAAAAATACCAAATTACGAAGTAGTCAATAAAACTCTGAAAAAATCTTTATCAGAAACTGACCATTAAAAAACAAAATTACTAATACTTTTACAACCGTTTTTTTATTCTGCCGTCTATCACAACGTCTACCAGTCGACTAAGGTGTTGGCTCCTCAATCGTTTCTCCACATTATTTCGATCGTTTGAGCTAATCAGCGCAGCTGTTTGTTTACATTCCATCAACGCCGCGTCTGAAACCACATTCTCATCCATCAACACTTGGCTGATTTCATTAAATTCTCTCTCCACTTGACGAGAAGGCGCTATGTTGAGAATGAGCGAAAAAAATCTTTTCGTTTGGTCGGCAACAAACTCTTTAAAATCCCAAATTCTTCGAAATAAAATAATTTGGAATCAGCCGAGTTCAACTGCCAACACTCCCAAAACAGCTCAACATAGTCAAAATCTTGATAACCACGGCGAAATTTACGAGTGATGACGAACAACAGCCGTTTTCTTGAATAACGATTGCATCGGCCAACGTAACAAAGCCATTAGTAAGTCAATAATAGAATCTTGAAACACACGTCTCTGTTGCTCTTCATTCAGAAGCGACAAATAATACAACAAGCTGCAAGTGGAAAACCGATTACAGCAATCCATTATCTTTTCAAATTCTTCTAAAACTTGTTCTTTTTCTAATTGGTCTAATTTATTAAACAAATACTCGCACGTCGCTCGATTACCACAACATAGTGAATTTTCAAATAGGCTTCTCTTAATCAATGATTCGTCCGGCAAAAACATTGATGGAAACTGATCGACGTATCTAATGCGAGTAAACAAAACTATCAAATTATCGTAGAGACCAGTTCTATTGACATTTTCCAATGGCTTAACATACTCTCGTCTTCGTTCTTCACTCATACCATCAAACAACTCCCCAGTTTCATCCTCTAAGGCTTTGATGCAAGCTATTTCATAGCGTCGTTCAATGCTCAATCTCTCATCTTTCACCATTAACGCCGCAGTTTTAGCATAATCAACAGTGCCGTGCATCGTCCAAAAAAGTTGGTTACCTGACCATTCTTTGCCACCAACTGACGATCTCCATTCCCAACGGTTTAATGAAATTTAAGAGTTGCTTTTTACACGTGTCGGGTAATGGAAGAACCAAAACTTTGTTCTGCACTCTCTCTTCGAGAGCTTTCCATTCATTCTCCTCTTGTTCGTGACCAGGTAAACGCCTAATTTGGGAGAAATTGTCATGTTGAGTCCACAAATGAGCCACTATTCTCACTCCAGCTAGATGTTGGAGGGACGGAGTTTGTAGTACGAAATGCATGGTAGTCCTCAATCTTCAACAAATAAAATATAATCATAATAGCCTTCATTTGGAGATTTAATGAGCATAAATAATTTTTATTTTAAGGATATTCTCCAGAAGCTTATGATACTGGATTCCTATATTGAGTGCACACACAGTTAATACTTTCCAATAGAGCACGTATATAAATTAAATATATCTATTAAATAACCTTAATCTAAGATCAGAACAAGCTAAAATTAATTATAATCAACTTTTATCAATAACATAATTTACATGCGCAGTAATACTTTACCGTAATTTTGTTTCTTAAGAAACTGCAAAATTTGTAGCACAAACTTTTCCAAACGCAGACGACAATGTCTAGGCATACGCACAGCTGATTAGAGCGATTTCCGTTTCCCCTAATTATGTTTGAATAAGAAAATTATAAATATAAATAAATAAAAGTTGAATAATAAGTTAAAGAGACTGAACTTCTCATTTATATGAAAAAATTTAAATATTGATAAAAATACTCTATCTTTTTAAAAGCTATAATTTTGTTGAATAAATTGTTAATATTTCTCAACATTGAAATTAATTAATTTTCAAAAATTTAATATTATACTTAACTTTATTTATTTTATTTTAATAGAAGGCCCTCATGGGTCACAGTTAGTCGACGAAAGTGTCGTCAACGAATTGTCCTACAATCCTCACAACATAACAGAGTGCTCATTATTATTCTTCAATAGTGAGCGCTTATCACGTGATTTTAGGCAGTGTTGTCGAACAGGAAGGGTTACTCACAAATGACGGAACGTGTTTTGTAAAATTGATTGTTGTACTGTACTGTAAATAATAGGGAAGTTTCGGTGCGAAAAACGCTATTGCATTGGCGCGATAAAGCATTAACATAGTGCAATAGTGTTAGACGATCGGCTCTATGGTGACGATAAAATTCCGAATAGCGAG